>ML843757.1:71320-83989 GCA_009831015.1 Picea engelmannii | reverse complement strand
CTTCTCTGTTCATCAACTCCGTGCATGACTCAACTATCAAGGGGGCGTTCACTTTGAACATCGACCATTCCCATGCAATAATTCTCCAATCTGCAAATAAAATAATCTTCCAAACTGCCAGCAATGTTGTAGCATCAGTCCACGGTCTTCTCTACCCTTCGATACATGTGGAGTCGTATGCATGGTAACAAGGAGACCAACATGCTGGTCAACGAGATGTTTCTTGCAATGTATTGGAAGAGATTGAGAGAGCATGCCAATCATTTACTCGGTCTGATGAAACCCTTGAAACAGCTTGATCAGATGTTCCATCGAACTTTCTTTTTCCACTGCCAGCAAGAAATGGGAGCTTTACTGCACTACGAACTGTCCCTGTACCCAGCTTGCATTTCTTTCACTCTAAACGCTTTAAATTCATCAATGAATCTGTTGCATCTGCTGCTGCACGAAGGGTCGGTCCTTCATAATGTTCAGCAACAGTCTCTTTCAATGTAAGAATTTAGCAACAAGGACAATGCAGGGGATGATTTCGCAACAACAGATCGAGCACCATCCTCATCATCACTCGCACGTTTTCCTGGGAAATGATTGATGGATTTTCTTGATATCCCCGTGTAGATCTTTGGGCCGGGGGCTTCAGTCATCGGCTCCAAATCGTAGAAAAAATCACCAACATGATAATGTTTGTCCCTTCAAATATCTGCATGCTTCTCCTTGAGCATTTTGTACAACAAACTCTGGTGCCTTTAGACCATTCTTGGAAATTTATCATCTCATTCCTTATATCTTAGATCTATAATCTTGCTAACACAACAAATTTAATTTTGGAAAAATGATAACCATTTCTTACCCAACCAATCAAAGGTACCCTCTTCCTGCAACTGAGTTTCTTGTGCAGGGACATTGACCACATGTTTCATCACCCTTTGTGCAGCCTCTTTCTTGGTGGATGCTTCCACAAATTTCTTGCTTGTTGTGGGATGAAGCTTCCAACACTTCTTCTCCCAATGACCACTTAGATTACAATGGCTGCAATAATTTCTTCGTTTTCTCTTTAATAGAATCTCCTTACCATGAGGACGTGAAAGAGGTGCCCTTTGCTTTGTCTCACTTCCCATGGACACATTGATTTTTTTAACCCAAACTTCCTTTGTTTGATGCTTGTCTACATCATGGTTAGAAGATGTAATGCATAAATCATTTTTCTTACATTCAAGAAAAGGATTCGAATGACTTTCATACCTTTCGAAATTGTCCTTGATGTAGATCTGACGAGGACTAGGACTAGATGATTTGTCTCCTCTCTTGGAATCCAATGATGTAAAAATGGTTTTTGAAGTGGCTCTTGCTTCAACGAGCTTTGATCACTCTCCAATCTCCTCTTGATTGTATCCCAAACCTGCAAATTGTGGCCTTTGTACCACCTCTAATGGCTGAGTGATTCCTTGGCCATGGATGCCAAGTCCACCTCCTTTGTATCCCATCTCCGTGAGGAGCTTCATGCCCATGTTAGTTTCATACTGAGATGAAATTGAACATGAAGAAACATCATATACCTTGGTTTGAGTTTGTGCATCCACTGTAGAAGGCTCTTTGTCCTCCATTCGTTCACCATGTTGCAGCTTAGCCAAGAGATCATCTTTGGTTTGCAATTCGAGCTGAAATTCTTCAATAATTCTGTTGAGAACTTCTCTATGAAGCTGAGACCTCTCTTGAAGCTCTTACTTCTCTTCTTCTGCAACTTGCAAAAGTCTCCTCAAATCTGCGTTTTCAGCTTGAATGTTGTGATTTATCCCTTCTAATTCTTGAAGTCTTTATGCTCGCTTCACTCCTTTGCCCATCTTGCAAAGCAGTTAGCTTGCTCTGATACCACTTGATCTGAAAACGGGCGAGTACTTACTCTACACAAGTTTTCAATCGAGAATTGTTTTCTGACGAATTATTTGCATAAGGATTAAAAGGGCATATGAGTCCATTATTAACCATACTTTTAAACAATAATACATAACACACATGAACCCAAAATGGAATAAGCATATGAAAAGACAAGAGAGAGACAACCGATGTTGGTAACGGAGTTCACCCCTCCTGGGCTATGTCTCTGGATCCGCTTCAATTGGAATATGGATCACTTTCATTCCTTCTTCAAAATATGTTGGGACCTTCTCATAAGTGATTACATAAGAAATTTAATCTCCTTCAATGAGGATTCAAGAAGACTACTCACACTCATATCTCTCCATACATCAAGAAGGATAATTCATTACATGAATAAGTCTCTCAATGCTTAGGAGTAGTAGCACTATGGCTCTCTAACTCCACTCATTAATTCTCCATTACTCTCCTCCTACATAGGGCTCACATAAGACATTATATAGTTTTGTCTCACTCTCTCTTAAAAAAGAGAATTAATTCCTAGATCCACAATAATAGGATCTAATTACAAAAGAGGAAAAACAAGATCCATAAATGTAGGATCTCAAACTATCTTCAAGCACATAATGGGAAAAGTCTCAAAACCACCCAAAGAATCTTCATCCATGTCCTTGATTTTCTCAACCTATAATTGAGAATAATGAAAAATTGGTGTGAGGTGGTTTCTCACATACAAAACCAATTTCCAAAATTATAATTTAATGATAAATACGTGAGTCTAATTTCCCTCACAAGTATTAATCATTTTACATCAAAAGTGAATAATAATGTATGAGTTTTTTCAAAAGCTCATAAAGCATAATTAAATGCATGAACATATCATAAAAGCATAAGAATGCATGAGACCTTTTTCTCACAAAGCATTAATAAAATGCATGAGAAAATAAAACTCATAAACGCATAAGTTCACCATTTTGCCACTTTGCCACCAACTTCAAATCAACTTGGTGAACAAAGTAAAGTCCCTTCCATGTGTGGAGATCCACCCGGATCAGTAGCACTTTAGCAGGGTAGTGTTCAGGATTCATGAAATTTGGCAGGACAACTGAAGGTTAGAGAGGACATGATTGTGATAGCCATTAGACACATTGATGATACACATGCGTTGGTGGTAGAGTATTGTTGGATTTGGCATCGAATCGCACGGCCTGCTTGGTGATGATTTCAAAAAACTTGGTGACAATGTGGGGATGTCACCCAAATTGGAAATCATGCAAGCTATGGTGCGAAAGATCTGGACTCAGATGAAATATCTGGCCACAGAAAGATCATAAAATCTGTGATATGTCAAATAGTGCCCACGGCAAGATCAAAGAATCCGCGTATTCTTTCCTTGGAGGATTCTCGCTCAGTGGGAGAATCAATTGATGATGCTTCCCCGACGCATTCTCCTCCTCATGGCCTTCAACTACATTGTTTTTCCTGCACAGGCCGTGGAAGAGGCTCATCGATCGACCACTTTCGTCTTCGACAGTTTCAATGGGACCCAATTGATCTTGGAATTTTGCTAATATTGTTTGACTTTCTTTGGGAGAGAGAACAATCACCATAGTGCCAAATTGCAAACAAATAATTTCCCATTTTCCACAGAGAAAGCTTCCCTTCGTTCTTGAATTCCAAAAGAACCTTTTGCATGATTTTTTTTTATTTTTATTTTTTTCTTTAGATGTTTCTTGTGATTTATTGGAAGAGATTGAGAGAGAATGCCAATCATTTACTCAGTCTGATGAAACCCTTGAAACAGTTTGATCAGATGTTCCATCAAACTTTCTTTTTCCACTACTAGCAAGAAATGGGGGCTTTACTGCATTGTGAACTGTCCTTGTACCCAGCTTGCATTTCTTTCACTCTAAATGCTTTAAATTCATCAATGAATCTGTTGCATCTACTACTACACGAAGGGTCGGTCCTTCAAAATGTTCAGCAACAGTCTCTTTCAATGCAAGAATTTAGCAACAAGGACAATGCAAGGGATGATTCTGCAACAACAAATCGAGCACCATCCTCATCATCACTCGCACGTTTTCCTGGGAAATGATTGAAGGCTTTTCTTGATATCCCTGTCTAGATCTTGGAGGCAGGGGCTTTAGTCATCAGCTCCAAATCATAGAAAAATTCACCAACATGATAATGTTTGTCCCTTCAAATATCTGCATGCTTCTCCTTGAGAATTTTGTACAACAAATGTTGGTGCCTTTAGACCATTCTTGGAAATTTATCATCTCATTCCTTATAGCTTAGATCTATAATCTTGCTAACACAACAAATTTAATTTTGGAAAAATGATAACCATTTCTTACCCAACCAATCAAAGGTGCCCTCTTCCTGCAACTGAGTTTCTTCAGGGACTGGTGCAGGGACATTGACCACATGTTCCATCACCCTTTGTGCAGCCTCTTTCTTGGTGGATGCTTCCACAAATTTCTTGCTTGTTGTAGGATGAAGCTCGAGATGAAGCTTCCAACACTTCTTCTCCCAATGACCACTTAGAGTACAATGGCTGCAATAATTTCTTCATTTTCCCTTTAATAGAATCTCCTTACCATGAGGACGTGAAATAGGTTCCCTTTGCTTTGTCTCACTTCCCGTGGAAATATTGATTTTCTTAACCCAAGCTTTCTTTGTTTGATGCTTGGCTACATCATGGTTAGAATATGTAATGCATAAATCATTTTTCTTACATTTAAGAAAATGATTCGAATGACTTTCATACCTTTCGGAATTGTCCTTGATGTAGATATAACGAGGACTAGGACTAGATGATTTGTCTCCTCTCTTGGAATCCAATGATGTAAAAATGGTTTTTGAAGTGGCTCTTGCTTCAATGAGCTTTGAGCACTCTCCAATCTCCTCTTGACTGTATCTCAAACCTGCAAATCGTGGTCTTTGTACCACCTCTAATGGTTGAGTGATTCCTTGGCCATGGATGCCAAGTCCACCTCCTTTGTATCCCATCTTCGTGAGGAGCTTCATGCCCATGTTAGTTTCATACTGAGACAAAATTGAACATGAAGAAAAATCATATACCTCGGTTTGAGTTTGTGCATCCACGGTAGAAGGCTCTTTGTCCTCCATTCGTTCACCATACTGCAGCTTAGCCAATAGATCATCCTTGGTTTGCAATTTGAGTTGAAATTCTTCAATAATTCCGTTGAGAACTTCTCCATGAAGCTGAGACTTCTCTTGAAGGTCTTGCTTCTCTTCTTTTGCAACCTGCAAAAGTCTCCTCAAATCTTCTTTTTCAGCTTGAATGCTGTGATTTATCTCTTCTAATTCTTGAAGTCTTTCTGCTCACTTCGCTCCTTTGCCCATCCTGCAAAGCAGTCAGCCTGCTCTGATACCACTTGATCTGAAAATGGGTGAGTACTTACTCTACACAAGTTTTCAATCGAGAATCGTTTTCTAACGAATTATTTGCATAAGGATTAAAAGGGCATATGATTCCATTATTAACCATACTTTTAAACAATAATACATAACACACATGAACCCAAACTGGAATAAGCATATGAAAAGACAAGAGAGAGACAACCGATGTTGGTAACGAAGTTCACCCCTCCTGGGCTATGTCTCCGGATCCGCTTCAATTGGAATACAGATCACTTTCATTCCTTATTCAAAATATGTTGGGACCTTCTCATAAATGATTACATAAGAGATTCCTTCTCCTTCAATGAGGATTCAAGAAGACTACTCACACTCATATCTCTCCATACATAAAGAAGGATAATTCCTTACATGAATAAGTCTCTCAATGCTTAGGAGTAGTAGCACTATGGCTCTCTAACTCCACTCATTAATTCTCCATTACTCTCCTCCTACATAGGGCTCGCATAAGGCATTATATAGTTTTGCCTCACTCTCTCTCTTAAAAAAGAGAATTAATTCCTAGATCCACAATAATAGGATCTAATTACAAAAGAGGAAAAACAAGATCCATAAATGTAGGATCTCAAACTATCTTCAAGCACATAATGGGAAAAGTCTCAAAACCACCCAAAGAATCTTCATCCATGTCCTTGATTTTCTCAACCTATAATTGAGAATAATGAAAAATTGGTGTGAGGTGGTTTCTCACATAAAAACCAATTTCCAAAATTATAATTTAATGATAAATACGTGAGTCTAATTTCCCTCACAAGTATCAATCATTTTACATCAAAAGTGAATAATAACGTATGAGTTTTTCCAAAAGCTCATAAAGCATAGTTAAATGCATGAGCATATCATAAAAGCATAAGAATGCATGAGACCTTTTTCTCACAAAGCATTAATAAAATGCATGAGAAAATAAAACTCATAAATGCATAAGTTCACCCTTTTGTCACTTTGTCACCAACTTCAAATCAACTAGGTGAACAAAGTAAAGTCCCTTCCATGTGTGGAGATCCGCCTGTATCAGTAGCACTTTAGCAGGGCAGTGTTAAGGAGTCACGACATTTGGCAGGACAACTGAAGGTTAGAGAGGACATGATTGTGACAACCATTAGACACATTGATGATACACATGCGTTGGTGGTAGAGTATTGTTGGAGGGCCACTATGGCACATGGTAGTTTAGATGGGGAGCTTACCATTGATGACTTTTAGACACTCATGGAGAGAGTGACTGTGATGAGGACCGACTACCAGTAGTTACTTATGGATATAGATTACCTTCTAGAAGTTGGCGAGATGTATCATGGGGCGTTGAAGGAGAAGGAGATTGAGGTGGACTGACTCACTAATGAGTTGGTAAGCACACATGGATTCTTGAAAGACACACAGATAATCCTTCAAGAATTAGAGTCTATATTAGAGGAGCTCCTCAAGGAGGCTAGTCAGAGATCCACCACATCTATCTCTTTAGAGAGTCAGATATATACTTTAGCTACATCATTGGAGGATGTTGGTGGTTTGATAGAGGAGCGACAGTTGATGGAGGAGTGTGAGGGATACCCAGGATCACTGATGATTATGGAGAGATGTGACCAGGAGACGCTTGAGGATGTTCATGTGTCATAGTGACCATCATTCATGAGGAGCTCTGAGACAGTTGGTCCTAAACATACACAGGGGGATTCCAGAGTCAGGGACATATATGATGACACATCCATTTGGGTTCCAAGATTAGTTGACATCCATGTATAGGTTAACCCAACAATACACTCATGATACATGATAATGCAAGAGGATACATGAGCTTGCATGGGTATACAAGAGACATACTTGGTTGATCATGGAGATTTACGTGGAGAGCGATCCTTTCCTTTACATCAACACATGGATCTGGGAGATTACCTTCTCAGTAGCATCAGTCATATGAGTGATGACAGGGGGAGTGTGATTGACCATCGGTATGTGGAGTCACTTACCATTATACACGATGGCATGAGATTAGTGTGGAGTCCAGGCGACTATTCACCTTGGATGTCGGTGGATGAGTTTTTGGTCAAGCCTTTGGGATTGAACAACACATATGATACTTCCCAGTCCTACATACAGTGGTAGGTACTTCTATTAGCCTTCCCCGATACTTTCATTATATACAACAACATCGGGGAAGATAGCGAGTTGCATGGGACATGGAGAGTTATTAAACAGAGACCTCCTGATAGGGGATATGCCATTACATGCAGCAGGATAGGGGAGGTTCACCCGAGACAGTCAGAGGAGGCCTTGGGCGTGATGGAGGGTATCCTTAGCCATGGGACAAAGTATATTTAAGAGGTTGATATAGGTTCAGAGTCTCATCGGGATGAGGACAGGGAACATAGTAGGACATATGCTTTCGATGAGGACTATGAGGTTAGTTTGTAAGATGCATGCTCACAGCTGACAACGATAGAGATATTGAGGACCGTACATGATGTACCTATGGTTGGACAACTTGGACATTTCAGGACCCGTCAACAGATCATAGAGAGATTCTCCTTGGAGGATCTTAAGGATGATGTCATGAGGCATATGGGGGCATGCTTGGTATATCAATGTCGGGAGTCAAGGCATGATTCCTTAGCCATCCTTGTTTCAGGGTAGAGTTGGGAGAGTATGTTAGCATCTCTCGACCCTAGTGTGCTAGAGCTATATAGTAGGGTTGACATCATAGGGATATTACCGGAGTATGGGACACCGTAGGAAACAATGTGGGTTGGCAGGGAGGATGAGTTTAGTGATCATGGACAGGACATCATAGCTATCGGTACACTTCGGTCGGAGGTTTATAGTTCATTAGGCACCGAGATACATGGTATGGAACCATTAGAGTTATGTGATGTAGGGTTTGGTGCTCTTCTAGAGCGCTTGGGAGTTTCAGGGACGTTCATGATCGATTCCTTCCATTGTTGGGGGAATTTGAGATCAAATGGAGATGAGGACGCGATGTGGTAGGATGGATCTCCTTGGTTGAGGATCAGGTACATGAGTAGATCATCTTCTTGGTTAGCAGGGGATCTGGATACTACCAGAGGTGGTAGTTTAGAGATAGGTTTAGATGAGAGATTCCTTGAGGGGTGGATACTATATTTACTTGCTCTATTGGTTGGGGGTCTTCAGGAGACTCTTTGCGTTGATGTCTTACAGGGCTATACTTTACAGGGCATTGCAGTTCACATCTTGATTTAGAATCCAGGGATTAGAGTGTTTGGTAGTCCAGTGGTCGATGGAGTTGAGATTCGAGTAGAGCGGTTTCCTAAGGAGTTGACTGAGGATCTATTGCACATGATTGTTCTACTCATCAGGAACATTCTGGGGGCCTACGTGGCGAGCACTTTGAGGGACCATGTTTTGAGGGGAGAATACTTCATGTCATATAGGTGGATATGGGACCCTGGGATCATATACAGTTTGATTCATCTATTGCTTGAGGACAAGCAATATTCGAGTAGGGAGGACTGTAATGTCCCCATTTTTGGATTCCCTTATGTTACAATTTGGGATGCCTGTAAGAGTAGACAATTGGGAGTAATAGTGAGATCATACAGTTTTGAGGAGTTTTATGGGGCCCGACTCACATTATTCATCATATTTCATCATCAGGATCCATTCCGCACAACTTGTCCTTGGTTTCATTGCATTCCGACGATTTCTGTAATTTTGGGTTATTATTGAGCATATTTTAATTAATTACACTAAAGGTGCTATTTGGAGCTTGTTTCTTGGAGAAACACCTTAGTATAATAGCTCGTTGGAATCGGGACGAAAATATCTATGGGATAGAATGATTAAAAGTGATTTCAGTGGCATGAGAAGTTATAAGGGTGAATTAGTCACTTTTTGGAGTAAAAGGGGTTATTAAATTAATAAAGTGATTTATGAAGAAATATTAAAAGATGAATTAAAAGTCACTTGAATGGAAAAAGGTGAAAGGAGGTATAAAACAGAGATAAGGGCTTCTATTCTCTCATTATGTTGATTGATATTTTGATGTTTGGCTTCTTAGCTAGAAAGCCCATGGTACTTGGGGGTTTTGACCGAATAAACCCTAGAGATTAGCAAGGAGGTGAAAGATCCCTCTGTTCCTGGTCCAAGCTTGGCCAAGGAGGTGAAATATTCCTCCCTCGCCATTCTATCTTAGTTAAGTTCCATCCTAGCCATTAGTCAATGCAAAAGGGTGCATCGTAGAGGGTTTACTGCAGAGAGGGTGCACCAGTTAGCCAAGAAAGTTCGATTTGGTCCTGGGAGATTACATTTGGTATAGATCTTGATTGAAGATTCATGGCCATCATCAGGGAGACTCTATAGGCACTTGTGGGGGTTTCCTATCTTCCAACATTATTATTTTACAGAGTTGGGTGAGTTTCCTCAAGGAGGGCGCAACCTGGGTTAGAGATCTAATGCTTCGGGGTTTCATTTTCCATCTACAACAAAGGAGGCTTCTCATATGTGTGAGGCATCACTTCTATCACAAGTTGGTAGCATTTGTTTGGGGTTTGAGAGCCAGATCTGAAGAGGGTGAAATTCTTTGGGAGTCTACAACCAATGAGGGCACAACTTCAACAGAGGAAGCTTGGTATTCAACAAGGGAAATAACTTGATCTACAAGATATTCTGCATACAACCTAGGAGGGCTATTGAAAACAAATATATCTATTTTCTATTGTATATTGGAGTCATCTTCAACCACATTGTTATTCTGTTATACGTGTTCCAGATCTTCTCTACTATTGAATGGAGGTTAACCATCTTTAATAAATAAAATCAGATATGAGTTTGTGGCCATTTTGTGTGTTATTCCTATTTGTATGTTGTTGTTACTTGTCAATTCTTTCATATGAACAACCATTTGCTGCAAAACAATAAACAACAAAGCATTAACACACGTTAAGAAGACAAATCAACAAACAATTTGACAAAATACCACAACCAGAAAACACAGTACTTCAAATGTTCCAAGCAAATCCACTTGGGAACATTACAACTCAATAAACTCCAAGTGCTTACTGTGGTATATCCCCTTGAGTGCTTCAAACTCTTCTCCCAATCCTATATTTTTAGTGTGTGCTTTGTTGTGTTAACTGTGTAAGTGTTCCTAATGCAATTTTTATTTTGAATGAGCCTCTCAAATTCATATTTGCACCTATTTTAGAAAATGATTGATTATACTACATTGTTTCTATTATCTCCCTCTCACGCATCTGCACTCCTCTCCTTGACTCTTTGAACTCGCACAATACACAAAACTTATTCTTGCAATGGAAATGCTCCATTGTTGCCATCCTTCTTCCTAATTGACTAACATAACTAATTACCAGTAGAATGCCCATCTCTATCCATCGTTCATGCTTGGAGAAGGGGCCGAGGTCTAGAGCGAGGAAAAGTAAGTCAGGCCATGTCTAATTTCCAGCCCAACTAGATCCACGTGCATCACTCAACTCCACCATTGTACAACTCTTAATCACCCGCAAAGGAGGATTGAAGGTGAAGTGAGCAGGTTCACACTGGTGTATTAACTTGCTATCCAGTGGGTGTTACGTGATAAGACATGTTCATATGAAGTGTGTTCATCATAGAATGCTTGCACCTCACGTGGGAGATAAGATGATAATCCTCATTTAAATTGCAAACCCCCTCTTGCAACTTAGCCCCTTTGTTGGTTTGCATGTCTGGGAGCTTGTTTTACCTTTACAAAACATGAAAAAACTCAATCTTCTCAAAATCTTAGACCTCTATTAAAATTCTCTATGCAAGTTTAGAGAATTTAAAATTCTTTTAAAGGATTTTGTAGTGTAGAGATCTTAGAATTATCACTAAGTCCCTACCATTATAGGTTTTGAGATCCCTTTGTCTTTTAAAATTACTAACCCTTTATATAATATTAAAACTTCCATCTCATTATTAAATATATTCCTATCTCCAATATAAACTTGGTTTCTTTTGTTTCTTTAAAGTTTAAAATGACCTACACTCATTGCCAAACAACAATGCAACTTCAACTATTGACTATTCACAACATCTTTAAAAATTTGGATAAAACAACATGCTAATCGAATCAATTGAAGTTGAGAGCTTTGACTATAAAATGTTGTCTCCATCATCTTTAGTGTAAGAAACATCAAATTAAGTGGAAAGTCGCGCTTAAAAGATGAGTATTTATCCTCATCAATGTTTGAACTAAAAGCTAGGTTCAATGCTTATACCTTTTTATCCAAAAAGGTTCAATGCTTATACCTACTTTTTATTGAATTTTAAATATTCTCATTAATATATAAATGTTGTCACAGACAATCTTCCTTGCATGATGTATCTTGCCCCTTTTCATCAAAAAGATAACACTCTCCTTATTCCCTTCGATTATTAAAATAAATATTAATAAGAATACTTCCATTTTTAAATATTTATTTAAATATAATTATTTTTGAATTGAGATAATTATTTGTAAAGGTATTATCCTTTTTTTTTTTTTTTACACGAGGTTAAATTGTAATAAGATAATATATAGTTTTATGTATAAGATTAAAGTTAAATATTATTAAAAAGCACATGATTTATCAGAGATAGTGATAATGGTGATCACAAGGAATAATGACTTTCTTGTGAATACTATATAGATTGAAACTTTTTGGTACTTGATTAAGACTTAAAAATTCTTTTGATTGGCTAAGAGTTTATCTTCCTTAAATGTAAGGAAACGACTTAAAAGAAAATTAGGAAAAAAAGTAGAAAAGAAGAAAAAGTTATTGCCAACATGTTTTGGAGGTGTTATGAAGCTTAGATTGAGTCAGATTAGGAGGTTTGATTCTTCCCTATACAAAATGCATAAATGTGTGGTGATACATTAACCAATGCACTATATTATCTTTGTGAGGGCTAGCATATTTGAGAACTCGCTAGCTCAGGCAACTTTGTACTATATTACTAGAATTCAATAATAACAATACAAATTATATAAATGCCTATACAGTACAAAACACAAGAGATCATCACTAGATAGCTCTTAATATGTATATAGGCACGTGATATTTTAAGTTTTTGGGTGATAAGTAATATTGTAAGTTTTTTTAATAAAATTTTAGGTACTCTAGTAAGATAATTACATAATAACCATAAACTTAATGATAGATTTTAGATGGTGTCACTAATTAAGGAGGATATACAAGAAATGGTTGTGTTTCATTAGGGACTTTTCTTTTTTCTCCTGAAGAAATATAGTCTCTCGCTTGCCTACATATTAGGCGTTCCAAGTGAGGACATTGGTATTTTGTCAGTGCCATGCAAATTTCCTCCCTCTTCTAAAATTTCAAGATGGAGATGGAG
>ML843757.1:29786-51574 GCA_009831015.1 Picea engelmannii | reverse complement strand
GGGAGAATAAAATAAGTAGAGCAAATTGGCAAACCAGGACATTACAGATGAGAATTCGAAATGGAAACCAAACCTTACCCTTTTTGACCATCCACAACAACAACTCAGCTAACAAATCTCGTGCTCGCCATTTCCAGAACTTCGAAACACCATTCTTGGAATCACTGTCCAGGAATGTCCTAGACCACCATCATACAACACCATTGGTGCATTGCCCTGAGAAATTCCACACTCGAACAATCTTGTACCATTTACACCATTTCATAGTGGCACATTGATATTTCGTGAGTGAAAAATGCCAGAATAAATTAGAGCAGGGGGCTAGTTTGCTCTTGACATCTTTCCACTTGTTGCTCCACTTACGAGTCCACTTGGATTGGAAGTTCATTAATGCCCACTTCAAAATGAATTTAATGTTCAATACCACTTGCTGATGCAAAGGTTTAGGGGATTGTGACATGGTTGGAACCCCCATTTTCCACAATTGTTATGGGATTTAAAGTAGTTGCAAATTTTTCCCACACATCTGCCTCACCATTTAGAGCTCTCTTGATATGAAAGAGAGTAACCTTATCAAATTGCGATAAAACATGTTTGATTCTAGAGACGATACCTTATAGCTTGTTCCCTTCAGGGTTCGTTTGGGTTATTAGTGCTTTGATGATTAACAATGAATCCCCAAAGATGGACAAGGTCCTGATCTCGCATTTACTTGCGACGAGGAGTCCACATCATGAGTAAGCTTCGAGTAGATTGTTGAACATGTTCCCTAGCCCCTAGGCATAATGAACAATCTTGTTCCCACCGGGATCATAGAGACTCCCCTCGTACTTGCCACCCCTTACTCCATTGTGATCTAAGCCAATCAAGAGGGTGTTAAAATATTAATTAAAACATTGAATGAGAGAAGGTCGTATAACATCATTTGAAATTGGGCAAAATATTTTGTTTATTGGAAAGGGCAATGCTTCCAAAAAAACATTTGAGATATGCCATTGCTTATATGTCGAGCTTCAAAGCACTTAAAATGTGTATTGTGATGGTGGTAACGTAGTCTATGGGCGAATATGGGTTGGTGCTAGTGAACGCGACACCATTTTGGATGTGTGAAAATCTTCTACTTGGCATGAATACTAGTGGGTAGTTGTTGTTGCGTTTAATTGTAAAAGTTGTAGATCTTTGCATGTTGGAGGCTTTCTATAGTGAGCATATTCAGATTCATAGATTATTAATACCCATTGGCCATACGATTTGGATGTCTACCTAAAATATGAGCGCATTGGTTGAGTGTCATTTATCTACTATTATCATCTCTATCACAATATCAAAAGTTTTAAGCGGTGGTAGTTTCGTCCCAAGGTAAGACATATAAACATTGTTTGGATTTATGAACATTATTGGGGTTTTGGAAAGTTTTGTGAAAGCATGACATCTCACAAACACGCCTTGAGCTATATCAAAATTAGATTCTCATGATGGGAGACAAATCTTTCATAAATCCCCTTCCAAGTTGTATTTTGTGATGGTGGCAAATCAACAATAATAATTGCATAGTGCTTCCATGGGACATATCGTTGCCAGGTGAGAATGTGGAATACGATTAAGTCTCTTGCAAAAATATGCAATTGTAGTTAATTTCTTATGGCATACATTGGTGATTAAATATGCATATGATGTATGTGCTCTTGGGATGGTTTAATTTTGGAATTATGATTGACTAACGACATGCTTGGCAAGATGAAGGTGCAACCTTTCTCTTTTTTGTATGTGTGTGGAGGAAGATATTTTCTCATCCTTCAAGGCCCATCATGGATAGATGGGTTGGATCCTTGTATTAGTTGAATGGTATTTTTAGGAGGGATTTCAACCCTGATCACAAGATGGATTTCCTATCCATAGAAATGATGATAACCTCTTTATATTCCTTTGATTCATCTTCTTCTTATCATTCTAGTGAATATAGGGAACCTGAGTTGTCTTTTTCTCTCTCTGTATATACTCTATATGTTTAGTGAGAAATCCAAAGCTCAAGGGGGTTGATGAGTTCTCTTCTTTTGTCGTTTCATCTCGAGGATGACAACCTCATTGAAGGGAAACATTACCTTTTCTTAAATTCTTTTGGCACCCACTTTCCCCTTATTTTGGCAAGATGACATTGCGATAGTGCATCCCTAGATTTCACCACATTACCTGTGTTTCAAGGTCTTCCCTAATGTGTGCTACATCTTCAGCGAAATTCCAACTTATCTCCTCAAATTATCTATGGTTGACAATAACCATCTAATAACATCAACAAATGGCAATTACTTTGGGGACCCAAGTGAAGGGACCTTAATGGCTTTGCTCAAGGACCTTTCTTTATGGTATTTAGAGGATTTGATTCCATTCTTCTCTTGGATTTAGACACCTAGTCTGCATTCTAGGGTTCCCTTGTACTTTTTGGTGGTACTTTTCCCATAGTTGGATCCAGTTGTTGACACGTTTTTCTTGTCACCGTGTCATGCATTTAGAAATCGTATTATTTAATTTGTTGTTATTGCAAAACCTAGTCTTGTAGTGAAGGAAGTATCATTTGTTATGTAACTGAAATAATCATAAGATTCTTGCCTGCCAAAATTGAATTGGCAACAACTAAGAAAGGAATTAGTGATGAGAAGGAAATCACAACATAATCAACGATGAGAAATAAATTTCAGCTATTAATGGACTACTATGAGCATAATAGAGGCATCTTTTTCCATTTTTGAAGAATAGAAAAGAGGAGATTTTTTGTCGAAGTGCAATAGACCAAAGATGCATCATGTGAGTAAGTGCCAATACATTTTGTGATGACCCCACTTCCATACTGTTTCAATGCATTTTCAATAATAAAGCATTGATTTCTTATTTTTCGTGTCTCTAGCCTAGACCCCTCTATCAAGGATTGCATACAATCATATTGGTATGTATCTCAGTAATGTGCTAATTATTTAATGCTTGAAATGGGTTATGACACTTAAATTCATTTTCATGGAATTTGAAGAGCTTTATAATGACAATGTATTTCCTTGAACTCCTCAAGTTCATGATGAATATTATAGATCCTTTTTTTGGAGTAACACATGTAAATCATTGTTGTTTGTAGCAAATTGCATTTTTTAGATCGTTGTGTTGAACTTCAAGATATACACCGCGTGCTTTCTCCAGTGTTGTGGGTTATTTCTTAAAGTGTGTTGTTAATGGATATTGTTTTCCACTGTGCCTTGATCCAATTGGGAGGGTATTAATGTATTGAACGGGAGAAGGTCATATGCCATCATTTGTTGTTGGGCGATATATTTTGTTCAGTGTAAAGGGTGTTCATTTGATAAGCAGAGATAAATATGAGGAAAAGTACTATGGGGCATGGCTCGCCCTTCTCATTATTAAATAAATTTTCTACAATAGAGATTTAGCAACCCTAGAGGTTTGATATAGTCAAAACTAACCACAAGCTAGCAACTTTCTATAAATAGAAAAATACCAAATCAACTAATCACCCAACTAGCTAATCTATGCATACTCGGTCAACATGAGAGATTATATGTTTTAACACTCTTCCTTAATCTCAACTGTTACATTCTTCAACACTGACAATGCCTAAGTATTATCTCTGAAACTAAAAAACAATTCTTCCCAATGGTTTGGTGAAGATATTTGCTAACTGGTCTCTAGATACACAAAATTGAAGAGAAATGTCACCATTGTTGACAAGCTCGTGAATGAAGTGATAGCGAGTGTCAATGTGTTTGCTTTTTTGGTGAAACACATGGTTTTTGGACAATGCAATTGCTAAACTATTGTCACAAAAAATAGAATTTGGCTCCTTCTCCACACGTGCAAGATATTTTAAGAGTCTTCTTAGCCATGTTGCATGGCATGGTGTTGTAGTAGTTGCTACATATTTTGCTTCTGCAGAAGATATTGAGACAATGGGTTGCTTCTTAGAAGCCCATGAGAGAAAATTTGTGCCTAAATGAAAAACATATCCCAAGGTTCTTTTCCTATCATCAATGCTACCAACAAAGTCACTGTTTGTGTATCCTGTAAGTATGTTGTCTTCAGAACTTGGGTACCACAATCCATAATCAGTTGTACTTGCAATATACCTTAAAATTCTTTTTCCAACTTTCCAGTGAGAGTCCTTGGGAGACTCCATAAATTTGGAAATGAAACTAACTGCATACATAACATGAGGTCTAGTTGCAATAAGGTGCATGAGGCTGCCTAAAAGCCTCTTATACAATGTTGAATCCACTGCGAGTCCATTATTCTACTTGCTCAATTTTGTTCTTTTTGCAATAGGTGTTTCCACTGGTTTTCATTTGTCCATCTTGAACCTCTTTAAGATATTTGTAGCATACTTTTGTTGACATATGAAAATGCCTTGAGCGGATTTTTTAACTTCAATTCCCAAAATTTACTTCATGAGACCAAGGTCTGTCATCTCAAACTCTATTTTCATGGCAACTTTGAAATCATCTAACACCAGATTACCAGTATATACCATATCATCAACATAAAGACAAACTATGATAATTTTACCTTGCTGATCTGCTTTGGTACAAAGAGTGGGCTCATTATTGCTCCTGTTGAAACAATTGTTGAGAAAATAAGAGTCAATTCGACTATACCAAGTTCTTGGAGCTTGCTTCAAGCCATACAAGGATTTCTTCAGCTTGTACACTTTGTACTCTTATCCTTTTACTTCAAATCTTGGTAGTTGATCTACATACACCTCTTCTTCTGAATTGCCATTCAAAAAGGATGACTTCACATCCATCTGGTAAACTGGCCATTTGTTCTGGGGCTGCAATGGATATCACAACTATAATAGTATCCAACCTTGCTACTGGAGCAAAGGTCTCACCATAGTCAATATCGGGTTGTTGAGAAAACCCTTTGGCAACTAGCCTTTCCTTATATTTCTCTATGTTGCCTTTCTCATTCAGTTTTGTCTTGTAAACCCACTTAACACCAATGCTGGTTTTATTTGTTGGGAGATCAACAAGATCCCATGTCTCATTCCTTTCAATAGCTTCAATTTATTCATTCATGGCTTGTACCCAATGTTCTTCTTTCACTGCCTCTTCAAAATAAGTAGGTTGATAGGATAATAAGGCAAAGTGAGCTTGTTGATCGATGCCATCCAACTGCTTATAGATTTCCCTCAAGCTCCTTGTTTTTTGATTTCTCACAGAACCTACTGACTCACTTCTAGAAGAAGGATATTTTCAATCCGTTCTTCTTGTCTTTGCACCTATAACCTTGGAAGTCTTGGTGGAGGTATTTGTTGTCCTAAGCTTTCCACTTGTTCATCTATTTGGAGTAGTGGATTTCAGTTGTCCATTGTTTCATTTTCTTGGTCACTCCAAGATTTTTCCTCCAAAATTTTTACATCTCTTCTCACCCCAAATTTCTTGGTGACTAGATTATACAGTATGTAGGCTTTGGATTGTTCATTGTACCCAATGAAAATGGATTTTTTACTCCCGCTGTCAAGTTTCCTTCTTATCTCTTTCTGGGACAAGTGCATAGGATATACAACCAAAAATTCTGAAGTGAGAGACATTTGACTTCGTGCCACTCCATGCTTCTTGAGGAACTTTATCTTTCACACTTTTTGTTGGAGATTTATTCAGTTTGTAGACTGAACAAGTAATAACTTCAACCATGTTATGCCCCCATGCCTAGGGGTAACTAGAGGAGATCATGTCTCATGGCCCGCAGTGGAGATAATGATCCCGACCATGATGATGATCAACATGTCCATAGATGACAATCCAACAACTCCCCTCATTTGTCCCTCTACAACTATATATCAATGAAGGCCCATCACATCTACATAACCCAGTGTATGGGAGATGGTAAGCCAACTTCACCATGAGGTATGTTAGTCCTTCTTTCATGCGAAGTGTTGTGCTTAATTTGTTGGGCATGTAGATGAGGATCATTGGTTAAAGTTGGATAATTGATCATTGGCTTGAGAAATTGTGTTAGTTTCCTTGTTTCACCTTGGTGATCAATGCCTATGCCCTAGTCCCATGTTGTCACTTTCCAAGGAAAATGGGTACTACTGGGGGGCCCTCACAAGGGTAACGTTCCGTTCCCCACCTTGCTTAACACTTTCCATCTTGGAGTCTCTCATAGTGTACTAAACTTCAGTAATGGATCATGGTCTATTATCTCATGAGAAGAAGGGGATAAAGGCCTGGAGGTTGATGCAACTGTAATAAAGGCCACCTATAAAAGCCACATACCATCTTGAGCTCTACCCCCTCTAATGGTAATCTCCCCTTGTCCTGATGTGAATGAATGCACAATCATAAAAGGACTATAGCCTAGTAAAAAAAATGAAAAGATAAAGCTTGAAACATGTAGAGGGGATTTGCAAATGATAAATGGGTATCAAAAGACATTTAAGGGGTTCATAATGAAAAAATATTGAGGAAAGAGTATCTCAAGCAACAAGCGCTCCCTCTACAAAGGCACTCATAGAAATGGATTTAATGACGCCATAAGCCATGAATTTATTTCATACCACTATCATACTTACTCTTGAAGGGTTTCTTTCTTTCACTGCTTCCCTCGGGACCTATCCTTCTACCAAGGTCTTTTATTTACAATCTAGGTTGTCACACTTAATAGGGTTGGATGAAGGCCCTCCCATATTAAAACTTGCCAACTCACATGAAGTCTTGGGATGGTGTGATGCTTGAAGGGGATATTGAGGTGAATTGTTTGCATGGCTTATATCTTAAGTAACAACTTACTTTGCATGATCCAAGGACTAATATCTCTTATGAACATTGGTTTACCTTGTCTTATACTCTGATTTGTTTTGGATGACACTGACATGGTTCTTTGAGGGATGTCTTGGGATTTCTTCCAGGACGTTGTGCCCTTATTGCAAGACTTTGACACATGTGATGCAGAGCAATGAGTCATCCAATGACTTGCTACTTTCTAAAATGAGCTCTCACATCCTTGGAACCTTGGACAATGGACATATGGGATTGGTTTGAACGTATTTGGTCATGTTAGCACACAGATGGGATGAAATCCCACATGTTGGGCATAGTACCCCATGGATTATTATTCACTGGATCGAGACGTTGCAACAACACACAACTATATATCACTCAGAGATGAGATGCAACCTCCTTTTCCCTAGATGCAACACCCTGGATCCTGGACGTTGGCCCCCATTTGATGATGAGATACTCTTCTAGGGCTTCATGGTGCTAGGGTTTGATGGACAGTTGGGGTACCAATGATGATTTGGCATTACCATGGGTGAGGAGATACACCATTTCCATCACTCCACCTTGGATTGATGCCACGTAGCCTTGGGAGCCCCTCTCTTAGTCTAGGACGGCTTGACGTCACCACACGCGTGGCATTAATGATTTTATTATTTGCATTTTAACATTTTGTAAAGGTTAAATGAGGGTTCAACCCCAGTTCTATATGAATTTTTACATGTTATGTGGCCAAAGTGCTAGGCCTAGCCTCATATATAAAGGCTAGCAATATTTTCATTTTGGATCAACACAATTTCTCACACATTGTGGGATTACACTTCTAAAAAGTTCGTTATTTCAGCCATCTTGCTCTTTTTCTCTTATGCCCTATGCTTGAAGGAGGATATTTTGTGGATGTCTTGCTTATTTGGATGGATAATTTATGAAATTAGGGTTTGAATGTCATGCTACTTGGAAGAAGTAAGTTTTTTCCTACAATTTTCTCTCATCTTGCTAATTTTAATGGTTAAATTGCTATCTTGTTGCAAGTATTCTTGTTGCAAGTATTATTGTTTTGTTAAAACCCTATGAGGAAGACATAAGTGCTTCTCTTCTTCACAAAGTTTTGTTTGTCTAAGTTTTGAAGCATCCTTACTAGGGTTAAAATTCTAAGGCCCAAAAGTTCTTTCACTTTAGGGTTTTAACCCTAGACTTTGATCCTTGACCTGAGTGAATCTAGAAGAAAGGAAAACAACACCTAGGGACCAAACATGCTTGCACCCTAGGTACCTTCTTGTTAAAATAATTAAAAAGTACCTAGGCAAGTGTTTCTCATCACCTAGGCGCCTAAGGAGTGAGAAAGTGCCTAATGTGGACCCTAGTCATTTAATTTATGAGATGTAAATTAAAAGTGACTTTTTGAATTTAGGGAAAGTGGGTGGCTTAAAAGATTTAATCTCCACCACTCATCTCATCTAATCTCAACCGTTGGATGAGATGAATTTTCACCTTCCCTCCATTGAGTCGATTAGGGTAGGAGGGAACACCCATTCTTGGGTTGTTCATTCATTTTTGAGAGAGCATGAGAAGAAAGAGAGGTCGAGCTTGAGAAGGAGGAGGTTGTTGAGCATTGGCATGAATCCCAAGGCAAAGGTACAACATGAATTCCAATGCAGAAGGTACAACCAGCTAGAGACCGTACGGGACAAATTTTGGGAGGTTGTACAACTTAAGAAGAGAACAGTCTATACAACAAGGTACAACACATACTTCGAAGCAGTGTGGCACAGATTTTGAGGAGCATTTAATGCTGTAAAATCCATACAACAAACTCAGAAAAAGACGACACAAATTTCAAGATAGTCCATATAAAATTTAATGTCATGACAACCATACAATTGTACGGATTTCTAGCATAGAAATTGAGGAGCAATCTGTGCACCATTGAATGCTGAGACAACCGTACAACAATATGGATTTTTGGCACAAATTTTGAGGAGCTGCAGTTTGAGGATTTGCTCAAAATTTCTGAGATAAGTTTGTGAATTTTTGCTGAGAATAAGACTGTTCTAAAAGAATTTTTCTCTTAAGCTCTAAATAATAAAAATCCCTCTCTCACTGGTTTTCCCCTTGTGGGTTTTTCCAGGGTCGATGTTAGACCAAAAATATCTGTGCAAATATTTTTCTGAATATTGTGTTGTTGATATATTTTATTTCTGCATTAAATACTGTTCAGAATCCTCATGTTTCAGTTCTGAAAATTATGTTTATTTGTTGAGAATTTATGGTTGTCATAAATCTGGGTTTTGGGCATTAAACATTGATAAAAATCAGCGAGACTTGAAACTGGGTGGGGTCTGAAATTTTACACGGTATCAGAGCTGAGTTAAAGAAAATGCAGATTTATATCAACAAGACAGAGAAGGGGACATAAGTTACTTCACTAGACAAAAAAATGAAATTTTTATTTTCAACATAGAAGGGTCAATGGCTACCGGTTTAAGGGTTGATGATAGACTTGATGGAGCAGTAAAATTTGGTGCTTGGAAGGAGAGAATGATCTTGTTGTTGCAAGAAAGTGAGTTATGGGACATTATTGAGAACTCCACAACAAACCCAATGAATGTACCCTTTGATCCTACTCTTCTAGCAGCCTACACCAAGAAGAGTATCAAGGCTAAAAGAATCGTCCTTGATGCCATCAAGGACCATTTGATTTCTCATGTGACTGGGAAGACAAATGCCTATGAGATGTGGGAGTCCTTGGATAAATTGTATAAAAGTACAAATGAGAACCAGAAGATGGTTTTGAGAGAAAAACCGAGAAGAATTAAAATGACCAAGGCTGAAAATGTGGTCACATATCTTACGAGGTTGACATAGGTGAGAGATGAAATTTGAGTTGTTGGGGAGTCCATTGCTAACATTGAACTTGTGAGGACAAAATTGAATGGAGTGGCCAAACAATGGACTGTTTTTGTTGAGGGCATTGTGGCTAGGGAGAACCTTCCCAAGTAGGTGTAAATTCTAACCTTGTACAATGTCTACTGTAAACAAATATTCATAAAAGAACATAAAAGATACAATGGCAAATAAAAACATTACACAAAAAATTTTCCCCTAGAAACCCAAACCGGGAAAACCAACGTATTCTATATTCATTCATTGTGTTACAATGTTTACAATACAAAATACATATAGGAGCCAGCGGCATCCAAAATCCTAACCCAATGACCTAGATTAGTCCAAAACCCTAATTCCTTAACCAGAAATAGAAAACCATCGGCAAAGAAACCATGTGCCGAAAACCACCTAAATATAATGCGGTCCCGATCTAGAAAAAAAAAATTTGGGGGCTCCGCGCCCCTGCACCCCCCCTCTTACCCCCATGTGCACCTGGCGCATACGCTCCGACACTACTACACATGCAAACAATATAACACATACCCAACATTCTCCCACTTGTTGTTTTCTTTGCATATAGGGGGTTACAGGGTTACATAGTCAACAATGCCCATAGATCCTCTACACCAAGAGAACTTCTCAGTGCTCACATATTTTTTTAATGAGTCTACAACATTCTTCAATGTGTCCACCTTCATCAGTGATACTTTTTTTTCTTCAATCATGTCTCTCACAAAGTGATATTGAACATCAATGTGCTTTGTATTTGAATGAAAAGCAGGGTTCTTCGCCAGAAAAGTTGCACTCTAACTGTCACACTCTATCCTTACAGCTTGTTGTACCAACCCAATACTTGAACACAATCTTTGTAACCATACTGCTTCCTTACTTGCATGAGTGGCTGCCATGTATTCAACTTCTGTAGTTGAAAGTTCCACTACAACCTGTCTTTTGCTCATCCAACTTATTGCTCCTCCAAATAGGTTAAACACATACCAGTTTGTAGATCTCCTACGATCCAAATCTCCAACCCATTCTGCATCCACAAAGCCATGTATATCCATTACTCTGTCCAATCCCAGTCTTCCTTTGTAGCACAATCCATAGCTAGCAGTGCCATGCAAATACCTGAAAACCCTTTTTACTACTGTCCAATGCTCCTTCTCTGGTTTTGACATATACTTGCTCAAAACTCCCACTGCATGTGAAATGTCCGGTCTAGTACAAACCATTACATACATCAAACTGCCAATTGCACTCACATATGGAACATGAGACATGTCCTCCTCTTCTTCATGTGTCTTGGGACACTAATCCGTAGATAACTTTACACCAACAGGAATAGGAACCTTGACTGGTTTACATTCCTACATATTAAACCTCTGCAATATTGTCTCGACATATTTTCTCTGATTTAACCAGAGTTTCCTCCTTTTCCGATCTCTTTTAATTTCTATGCCCAAAATAAAATTTGAAGCACCGAGATCCTTCATGTCAAATTTAGAGGACAACTGAGTTTTCACATCCTAGATAATCTCCTTGTTGTTTCCTATCATGAGCAACATGTCATCCACATATAAGACCAAATAAATCAAATGATCACCAATTAATTTAAAATACACATAGTGATCTTCTTTGCTTCTTGTGAAGCCAAGTCCCATCATATAAGTATCACATTTTTGATACCACATTCTTGGTGATTGTTTTAAACCATACATGGACTTTTTCAGCTTGCATACCAGCTCCTTCTTTCCCTTTACAACATAACCTTCTAGTTGCTTCATAAAGATTTCTTCTTCTACATCCATTTGTTCTATTTCAAAATCAAATGCAGCAACAACAGATAACATAAATCTTATGGAGGTTAACTTGGCAACATGATAAAAAATCTCACCAAAATCAATTCCCTCAACCTGGGAATAACCCTTTGCCACTAACCGAGATTTGTATTTCTCCACCTTTCCTTTTGCATTCAACTTCTTTTTAAATACCCATTTGTTGCCAATGGGATTTCTTCCAGGTGGCAACTCCACTATACCCCAAGCCTCATTCTTATCCAAAGATGGCATTTCTTCTTCCATGGCTCTTTTCCAGAGATTTCCATCCTTTGAATCCACTGCCTCCCTGACAGTTCTAGGATCATCATCAGTAATAGACAAAGCAAAATTTGAATAGAAATCAGATGGACTATACCTTCCCGGCAGCCTTCTTTCTCGATCTGATCTGCTCAATACTGGAGTATGAGGATCTTCTTCTTCTGATTCATGTTCTTTTGTAGAGTTTGATTCATCATCATTTAAATCAAACTCTATTTTCTCTGGTTCTTCCTTACTTGGTAGGACTTCTTGTTTAACAACATCCTTCATTTCTCTAAACACCATATCTCGACTATACACTACCTTCTTAGTTTCTGGGTTCCAAAGCTTATAACCTTTGAGACCATCTTTATATCCAATAAAGATACATTTTTCATCCTTCTTATCCAGCTTACTCCTGTTTTCCTTTGGAACATGAACATATGCATTGCAACCAAATACCTTAGATGTGTGAGAGAAGGTTCCTTACCAGTCCATACCTCTTGTGGAGTCTTGTCATCCAATGCTGATGATGGTGATCTATTGACCAGATAACATGCAATACCCACTGCCTCTGCCTAGAATTCTTGCCTTAACCCTACACCACTAAGCATGCACCTTGATTTTTCCATCAACGTCTTGTTCATCCTATCTGCAACTCCATTCTGCTAAGGTTTATATGGAGTAGTCTTCTGCCTTGCTATACCACATTTCTTACATAATTCTTAAAATTCATTCTCGCATAACTCTCTGCCATTATCTGTCCTTAACACCTTAATTCTTTTCTCTATTTGATTCTCAACAAGAGCCTTAAACTCTTTAAACCTGCCAAAGACTTCAGATTTCTTCCTGAGGAAATATATCCAAGTTTTCCTCGAGAAGTCATCTATAAATGAGACATAGTACACAGATTTTCCCAATGATGGGACCGACACAGGTCCAAAAAAATCACTGTGAACTAGCTGTAAAATTCCTTCTGCCCTCGTTGCACCAGAGGGGAATCTTACCCGATTTTGCTTCCCATATAAACAATGTTTACATAAATCAAAATCCAAAGAGTAGTTAGACATACCTTCAACCAAACCTTTACCGTGTAGTAGTTGAAGACCCTTCTCTCCGATATGCCCCAGTCTTTGATGCCAAAACATAACCTTTTCTCCGTAGATTGTAGGAGTTCTTTCTTCTTCAACTCCAATATCAGGAAAAATGGAGCTATTACACCCATCACTAATAGTGCTTCCTAGCAACTTATACAGAGTTCCACACTGAACTCCCTTCATCAACACCATTGCTCTTCGAACCATCCTACAAGTTCCCTTTTCAAATATTGTTTTTACCCCTGCATCTTCCATTTTGCTTACAGAAATCAAATTTCTGGCCATACTTGGGATGTGCAGAACACCTGGCAGTGTTCTAATCCTTCCATCTATGAGCCTCAACTTGACCCTTCATCTTCCTATGATTCCCTCCATTACCTCCATCATACCTTTCATATTCGTAGAACCACTCCCTGTGGGGAGTCATATGAAAGGATGCATCAGAGTCAATCAACCATGTCTCATGATCTGCATGTGTGCTTGAAGAGGCCAAGTACACATCCCCTCCTTCTTCCTTGGAGGTCTTTTCTTCTGTAGAAGAATATTCTTCAGATCCCTTCTTTTTCTCAACTTTGGATCTACACTGCTTCTTATAGTGCCATTCTTTTCCACATCTCCAACATACTCTTACAAACTTTCTAGGAGATTTAGATCTACCCTTAGACTTAGATCTCCCACTTGAGAAATAAGATCTATTTCTTTCCTGGGAACGTCCTCTTGCAAATAATGTGTTTGTGCTATGTCCTTCCATATTCTTTCATCTCATCTCCTCCGACAACAAGGATGAGACCACTTCTTCAAACTTCAAGGAAGTTGTATTACTACCTATGGCCACAACCAGACTATCCCACGAGTCTAGTAAAGATAACAACAAACTGATACATTTATCTTCATCTGAAATTTTAATCTCAACAGATACTAACTGACTTACCACAGTATTGAAGGCATTCAAATGCTCTGCCACCGAGTCTCCATCTCTCATCCTCAGGTTATACAGCTTCTTTCTCAAGAACAATTAATTTACCAGGGACTTAGACTGATACAACTTCCCCAACTTTTCCCATAAATCCTTGGTTGTAGCTTCCTCTGACACATTCAGTAATAATGAATCGGAGAGACATAGTCGGATTGTGCTCTTTGCCTTCTGATCCAAATTTTTCCAGTCATCTGCAGAATTTCATGTAGGTGCAGTACCTGGATCTACCGTGATCCACTGATCTCTGTCCACCAATAGATCTTCCATCTTGAGCTTCCATAGCTCAAAACTTTTCCCATTAAACTTCTCGATCTCCATCTTCGAATTGCTTGCTATTTCTTTTCACCTGAAAAACAATACCACAGATCTCCCACTTTAACAAGGCTTATCACAATCCCGAGCCAAACCCTTGACCACAAAGGCATCCCCCTGAAGCCAATAAAGCTCTGATACCAAATGTAAATTCTAACCTTGTACAATATCTACTGT
Organism: Picea engelmannii; assembly: GCA_009831015.1. Taxonomy (NCBI): domain Eukaryota; kingdom Viridiplantae; phylum Streptophyta; class Pinopsida; order Pinales; family Pinaceae; genus Picea; species Picea engelmannii. Next base: position 37,272 of record ML843757.1, on the reverse strand, counting down.
AAACAAATATTCAGAAATGAACATAAAAGATACAATGGCAAATACAAACATTACACAGAGATTTTTCCCCTGGAAACCCAAACCGGGAAAACCAACATATTCTATATTCATTCATTGTGTTACAATGTTTACAATACAAAATACATATAGGAGCCAACAACATCCAAAACCCTAACCCAATGACTTGGATTAGTCCAAAACCCTAATTCCTTAACCGGAATTAGAAAACCATCGACAAAGAAACCATGTGCCGAAAAACAACCTAAATATAATGTGGTCTCGATCCATAATTTTTTTTTGGGGGGAAATGCCCCTAAACCCCTGCGCGGGGGGCTCCAACCCCCTACACCCCTCGAGGGGGGGCCTAGTTCCCCTCCCTCTTACCCCCCTGCACGCTCGGTGCATACGCTCCGACACTACTACACATGCAAAGAATATAACACATACCCAACAGTGGGAATGTCTTTGGGATGACTTTGTTCACGAGGAGACCCGAAGAGGTTATGTGCATGATAGTTCATCTACTAGTAATGATGAGGAGAATGTGGCTCTTTCTACCAACAACAAGAAGAAATTCAAAAAGGTTCCTAAGGGAGGAAACAAATCGAAGAGTGAAGGTAAGGACATGGGAAAAGTTAAGTGCTTTGCATGTCACAAGTTTGGGTCATATGCAGGACAATGTCCTAATAATAAGAAGAAGCAGACAACAACTTCAACAGAGGTGGAGGAGTTTTCTGCCAAGTTCGATAAGGAGTTTTCCTTAGTGGTGTGTATTTCCACTAGAGCCAATCATTCCAATGTGTGGTATATTGGCAGTGGTGTCTCCCGCCATATGGCAGGTGTTCATGAGCATTTGACATATCTTACATAGATTGGTGATCTTGAGGTAGTTCTCGAAGATGAACGGGTTGTCAAGACAATTGGTAGTGGGACAATATCATTTTAGAGGGAGACTCTACCTCCCATGTTGTTGAGAGATGTCTTATATGTTCATGGCTTGAAGAAGAACTTGATTTCAATTTCTACTATTGAGGAGAGGGGTTATGAGGTGTTGTTTCATTATGGATAGGTGCTCCTATTTCCCAAGGGGTGTAATATCACTTCGACCAAAGTGATTGGGACTTGACATGAGAATTTGTACAAGCTCATGTTTCAGCCAGCTAGTGCATTATTTCATTCTACCAGCAACAATGATCTTTGTGATCTATGGCATAGGAGGATGGACCATTTGCATCATGGGGCTCTAAGGATAATGAGGGAGATTGTGACTGGAGTGCCAGATTTTAGTACAAAGCACCAGGAGTTGTGCAAGGGGTGCGCTTTGGGAAATTACACCAAGACTGCTTTTCTAAGCAGTGATATCAGAGCAACATGTATACTTGATTTGATTCATTTTGACATATGTGGTCCTATGTCTTCTGCATCTTTGAGTGGTTGTTTATACTATGTCATATTCATTGATGAATTCTCTTGGAAGTCTTGGATTTTATTCATGAAGACCAAAGGAAAAGTCTTCATTCGGTTCCAAGAGTTCAAAGCTCTCATGGAGAACCAGACTAGGATAAAAATTAGAGTACTGAGGACAGACAATGGGGGTGAGTATACCTCCAAGGAGTTTAATGACTTATGTGTAGGAGAGGACATCATGAGAGAGTTGAATGTTTCTTACAACCCACAACTGAATTGGGTTGTTGAGAGGAAGAACATGGCCATAGTTGGGGCTGTGAGAGTCATGTTGCATGATCAGGGGATGCCGCATTTTCTTTGGGCCGAGGCATGTTATACTGTAGAACAAGAGTCCACACAGAGCATTGGGGAACAAGACTCATGAGCAAGATTTCTCTGGGAAGGATATTGATGTTGGGAACTTTAGGATTTTTGGGTGCCTTACATATTCACTTGTCCCTTCTGGGAAGAGGAAAAAGCTAGAACCCACGAAAGAGAAGGGGATCTTTGTTGGGTATAGCGAGACTTCAAAGGCTTTTTGAATATACATCCCTTCCTTGAAGAAGACAGTTTTGAGAAGGGATGTGAGATTTGAGGAGGATGGAGCTTTTAGGAAGTCACGGGGGACTGAGAGGGGTGAGAAGTCATCACCTTAGATTCAGGTGATTCCACAACAAACTTTTGTGACACAGATTTCAAGTCCACCAACTTCAGTGATGACTAGACCACAGGTTACTGGTCCACAGGTTTTAAGATTGAATTATCCATATTCTACTTCAGGTTCACAGTCTTCAGGTGATGGGGTTGAGTAGGGAGAGTCCCCTCCACATGACACTACTTCAGAGAGGAGGAAGCCCAAGTGTCTTCAGGATACTTTGAGGGAGGCACATGGTTCATTGGGGAATTCCAGGCAAGCCGTGAGGGAGAGTAAACCTCTTGAGAGATTTTGCAGTTACATTGTGATGGTGAGCAACATCAGGGAGTCTGAGCCTTCCAATTTTGAGGAGGATGCTGGTAGATATGTTTGGAGAGATGCCATGATGGAAGAGTACAATTCCATCATGAAGAATGATGTTTGGGAGATTGTTCCTAGACCTAAGGGGAAGTTAGTGGTGACTTCTAGGTGGCTCTACAAACTCAAGTATGTTGCAGATGGCAGCATCGATAAGTACAAAGCTCATTTTGTGGCTCGGGGGTTCTCACAGGTTGAGGGAGTTGACTATGATGAGACCTTCGCTCTAGTTTCTAGATATACTTCGATCAGGGCAGTGATATCCATTACATAAGATATGGGTTGGAATATCCATCAGATGGATGTGAAGGTCGCATTTCTGAATGGTCTCATTCAGGAGGTGTACATTGAGAAACCATTGGGATTTGAGGTGCATGAAAGAGAGTCTCATGTGTGCAGACTGAAGAAGTTATTGTATGGGCTGCAACAAGATCCCATAGCTTGGTATTCTAGGATTGATGCCTACTTGCAGCAGTTGTGCTTTGAGAAGAATGAGACATATCCCAACCTATACTTCACTGTGGTTGGAGATGATCCTCTCATACTCTTTCTATATGTTGATGACATTTTCATTATAGGGGCTGAGAGACTCATTACTAGATGTAAGGAGAGCCTTGCTTTAGAGTTCGAGATGACAAATATTGGACTGATGCATTATTTTTGGGGATTAAAGGTTTGGCAGGAGACTGGACACATCTTCCTGGGAGAGGGGAAGTATGCTTGTGACATTCTGAGGAGATTCCAGATGGAGGATTGTAGGCCCATGACCACACCCATGATTACTAACTGGAAGAAGCTTCATGCTTCTGAGTCACAATTGGTTGATTCCACTTTATATCGTTAGTTGATCAGTTCATTGATGTATTTGGTCAACACCAGACCAGGTATTTGTTTTTCTGTCAACACTCTTAGTCAGTTCATGGTGGAGCCTACAAGAGTGCATTGGGTGGAAACAAAACATGTGCTCAGGTATCTTTGTGGTACAGTGGATTATGGTCTGGACTATCTGAGAGGGGATGGAGTTCGATTGGTGGGCTATACAGATTCATATTGGGCAGGATGTGTCAGTGACATGAAGAGTACTTATAGTTGTTGTTTCAGATTGGTCTCAACAGTGGTGTCTTGGTTCAATCGAAAGAAAAATTCAGTGGCTTTGAGTTCTACAAAGGTTGAGTATATGGATGCCAATTAGGCCATTTGTGAGGCCCTTTGGCTTCGCAAGTTACTGGTGGGATTATTTGGTGTGCAGTTGAGACCCACTATGATTTACTGTGACAATCATAGTTGTATTAAACTCTCAGAGAATCCAGTTTTTCACGACAGGTCTAAGCACATTGAGATTCAATATCATTTCATCCAAGATTATGTTCAGAGAAGAGAAGTTGAGCTACATCACATATCTACAGATGAGTAGGTTGCAGACATACTCACCAAAGCCTTGGGAAAAAGGCAAGTTTGTATTCTTTAGGGACAATCATAGAATGGTGAGTAACACCTTCCTTAGTAAGAGGGAGTGTTAAAATAATTAAAAAGTACCTAGGCAAGTGTTTCTCATCACCTAGGTGCCTAAGGGGTGAGAAAGTGCCTAATGTGGACCCTAGTCATTTAATTTATGAGATGCAAATTAAAAGTGACTTCTTGAACTTAGGGAAAGTGGGTGGCTTAAGTGATTTAATATCCACCATTCATCTCGTCTAATCTCAACCATTGGATGAGATGAATTTTCACCTTCCCTCCATCAAGTCAGTTAGGGTAGGAGGGCACACCCATTCTTGGGTTGTTCATTCATTTTGAGAGAGCATGAGAAGAGAGAGAGGTTTATCTTGAGAAGGAGGAGGTTGCTGAGCATTGGCACAAATCCCAAGGCAAAGGTACAACACAGATTCCAAGGCAGAAGGTACAACCAACTAGAAGTCGTATGATACGGATTTTGGGAGGTCGTACAACTGAAGAAGAGAACATTCTGTACAACAAGGTACAACACGCACTTTGAGGAAGCGTGGAAAAAAAATTGAGGAGTATTTAATGCTGTAAAATCCGTACAAAAAACTCAAAAAAGAGGGAACGAATTTCGAGACAGTCTATACAACATTTAATGTCATGACAACCGTACAGGGGTATGGATTTATGGCACAAAAATCCAGGAGAATTCCATACATCATTTAATGTTGAGATAGTCGTACAACAATACAAATTTTTGGCACAAATTTCGAGGAGCTACAGTTTGGGGATTTTCTGAAAGGGATTTGCCCAAAATTTCTAAGATAAGTTTGTGATTTTTTTTGAGAATAAGACTGTTGTAAAATAATTATTCTCTGAAGCTCTGAATAATAAAAATCCCTCTCACTTGTTTTCCCCTTGTGGGTTTTTCTAGGGTCGTCGTTAGACCAAAAATCCGTGCAAATATTTTTCTGAATATTGTGTTGCTGATATATTTTATTTCTGCATTAAATATTGTTTAGAATCTTCATGTTTCAGTTCTAAAAATTATGTTTATTCGCTGAGTATTTATGGTTGTCATAAATCTGGGTTTTGGGCATTAAACACTGATAAAAATCAGCGAGACTTGAAACTGGGTGGGGTCTGAAAATTTACACTTCTTGCCCAAAGTCTAAAGCCTAAGCCCCAAATCTGCTTGCACCTTATGGTTTAGACTCTACCTCTTTGGTATCAATTAGATCAATCTTCAATTTTAATGCATTTGAGACTTCATATTCCCTAGAGGACAACGACACTGATCTAGGGGTGTTATTGTGTCTAAGGTAGTTGCTAAAATCAATTTTCTTACTCTTTCAAACTTCCTAATAACATTACTAACTCTAACTATAACAAACTTCAAGTATATCTTGCTGATTTTATAAAATTTTTCTACAACCACTAGAAACCACATTAAATTGCTGCAAACACCTATTTATAAGTGGCTTAACTTGTTCATAAATTACCCCTAGCAATTGGATAATAATCTACTTGTTTAGTGCTTGCTTTTCATGATCAATTGCTATACTTTTGGGCACTATTTCTTGCTATTGTTGCAATCTTTTTATTGTTTTCATATAATTGTTTACTGTTGTAATTTGCAACAACCATAACAATTTTACTTGTCTAGTGTCTAAAAAGGTCATTATTACATGCTTTAGCTTGGTAATTGTCACTACATGTTGCAAATAGTTTATATTGTCTCATATATGTACAACAATTACCCTACAATTCTTCATTTCCTTCCTATACCTAGGCCTAACTGATAGCTGATCAAGATAGGGGGTGGTAGGTTTGGCTATATCTTGTTATTTGATCCATTGAGGTCACCAGGGAAGCCTCCCTTGTGGTGGACCTATTACACCACTAAAATGAGGGAAGTCCCTACTTAGGTGACAATGTTAGGTTCTTCCATAGTTACACAATATTTGGGGATCTTTTGGAGGGATTTGCACAACTACAAATCGTGTGATAACAAGCCCAAAAATCATTAGACAGATTTTTAGCTTTGCTCCTTGTCATGTTCATGATGGTTTGATTCTTTCTTTCAACCACTCCATTCTACTGTGGAGTATATCTGGTGATGAACTTCCTTTTAATTCCCTATTGTCTACAAAAATTTGAAAACTCCTTTGAGTGATACTCTCCTCCTCCACTTGACCTAAGTACTTTGACATTGCCACTCTATTTTTCTGCTACACTTTTGAATTCTTTGAACTTTGTGAATGTATCAGATTTTTTTTTGAGAAAATATACTCAAACTTTCCTACTAAAATCATCAATGGACGTTAGAAAATAAAAACTTCCACCAATGGACTAAGTTTGCAAGGGTCCACACAGATCTGTGTGAACTAGTTCTAGATGCTCTTTGGCTTTGTAGGAGGTTGCTGGAAAACCATCTCTTTGATGTTTTCCAAGAATGCATCTTTTACAAGGGTTTATTTATTCATTCAATATAGGCAGTCCCTTAACCATTGATTGTTTTTGCAAGAGACTGAGACTCCTAAAGGGTAGGTGACCATACCTAAGATGCCACAACCAAGTCTCATATGTGCTTGATGCATTTTTTTCATATGACTATGACATGTTTACACTTGCAACAATTTTTGGTTTTTGAACATTTGCAAAAAGTCTTCTACTTGGTGGAATATCTAAGAGAGTGCATGCGGAGTCCTTGAATCTGACATCATAATCATTTTGACTCAATTTTCCTATACTTATTAGATTATGTCTAAGATTGGCTACACAAAAGACATCAAGAATATATTTATTCTCATTTTTCTTGGTTACGATTGACACAACACCTTTGCCTAAGGCCTTGATATGATAATAATCTCCTAAAGTAATTTCATATTGAATAGAACTATCGATGCTAGAAAACAACTTTTTGTTACTTGTTATGTGATTGTTGCAACCACTGTCCAACTACCAAAGATCCATGTTGTGATCTTCTTTAGTGATTTGACATGAAATGAAAATTGTCTTATATGTCCCTTCTTCAGTGTTGGAGATATTATCTTTGCCCTTGTTTAGATCCGATTGTTTCTTTTTGCATTCACTTTCATAGTGACCATGTTTTCTGCAGTAGTAACATTGGACTTTAGATTTGTCTGTCCATATTTTGCCTCTCCCCCTCCAATTATGAGAGTATTTAGGATGATTTGATTGTTTTGACTGTTCTGGTGTTGTTCTTTCTTCTCCTTGATGATTGAATCCGCCTCTTTGACCTTTGCCTTTGTTTCATTTTCCTCTACCAATGAATGCTTGAGTCTTGAAGGCATGTTCTAAGGATTCCTCTTCCATGTTGATTCTTTATCCATGGGACATGTTATCACATGAATTTGTCATGGGTCTTTATCCCTTAGGTTTTGATTTTTATACTTTAGTCTTTAGGTTTGCTTTATTTTTCTCTTTGTGATTTTCTTAGGTTAGTCTAAACAAATAAAGACTTGGGTTTTGGCTCACATTTTTGGTCCACACATATGATTTTAGCCTAGATTCATTTTATGGTTATGTCTTTGACTCACCTTTTGACTTGACACCAAGAATTAT
>ML843757.1:17129-29686 GCA_009831015.1 Picea engelmannii | reverse complement strand
TGAATACTTCCATTAATGGTAGGTGTCATATTAATGGCACTAGTGAATACTTCCAATGTGCAGATGATTGATAATCCATCAACCCTTTTCTACCCTTTTCGATACATAAACAATTTATATCAATATAAATTTTAATGAAAATCGCTTACTTATATTAAAGTATATTTTAATTTTAAATATTAAAATAGGTTCTAGATCATGTTTTTATTTCAAAGTACATGTTTTTATTTCACATTTTCTTGAATAAATATATTGAAAGCTCGAAAAGAAACCAAAGATGAACATAACCAGTTTAGTGATGGACTGTCATTTCATTGCGAATTTTCAATAAAGAAACCAAGGATGAACATAACGAGTTTAGTTCTAGATTGTCATTTCATTGTAAATTTTCAATTTTGAGTTCACAGTTTTTACTAAATTTTGGATTGATAAGACTTTACGCCCTATCAAAAGAAAGGAGGGGCCTAGATTGATGCAATGATCAATATGCTTAAATTTACAATTTGCATGGTTAAAGTCAATTGATTATCACTTGAATGGAATGGAATAAAACCCATATCAACCAATGAAAATTGGCTTTGACCTTGGTAGTCTAATACTAATTTTTATGTTTTCACTCTCATAAGAAGCTCTCATATATTTTTAATATACAATATTGTTTGTTGTTTTTCCATTCTAATATTATTAATAGGAGACAATTGAGAAGTCTGAAACCTAACTTGAGCAACCCTCTAGTCCTCAATTGATTTGAAATTTAACTTGATCTAAAATTCAAGATCTTTTAACCACTATTTGCATGTGAATTTTTAACTGTTAACCATCTTTGTAATGCAAAATTAAAGAGCATCCATCAAGCACATGAGCACATAAACATGTAAGCCAACCATTTATGAACAAGAATTGGTAATGGAGTTCACCAGACTTCCTGGCTACGTCTCCCGGTCCACTCCAACAGTGAGACCGCTCTTTAATTAATCTCAAATGCTTAAAAAATTACAAAGAAAGGCTTACATAAGAGCTCCCAAAAACCAACTTTTAGATCTTCGATTTTGGGCAGAAACAGACATCATAGGTGGCTGGAAAACGTCATTCTGCAACTTTTGACTGTAAACTCGAGTATGCTTTCTCTGGAGGCACTTTTTTGTTCGGCTACTCTGATGAAGAAACACAGAGCATATTCGGAATCCCCTCGAAATTCTGCAACTTTTGAGTATAAAGTCAACCTATTTCTGAGCAGGTCGCCTGGGACACCTCCTGGCACGAATTCCAATGTAGCCTCTTCCTGTCAGATCCATACAGTCTCGAAAAGCGTGCCAACTCATCTCATGGAGGCACTTTTCTATTCGACTACTCTAATGAAGAAACATAGGGCATATTCATAATCCTCTCGAAATTCTTCAACTTTTGAGTATAAAGTCGACCTATTTCTGAGCAGGTCGCCTGGGACACCTCCTGGCACGAATTCCAATGCAGCTTCTACCTGTCAGATCCATACAATATCAAAAAGCGTGCCAACTCCTCTTCTGGAGGCACTTTTCTGTTCGACTACTCTGATGAAGAAACAGAGAGCGTATTCAGAATCCTCTCGAAATTCTTCAACTTTTGAGTATAAAGTTGATCTATTTCTGAGCAGGTCGCTTGGGACACCTCTTGGCACGGATTCCAATGCAGCCTCTACCAACTCTCCTTGCCTCGGTTTGCGTTCCAGGCTATGTAAGCAGAACCGCTAACCAGTGCACCAAACTTAGCAAACCTCCTCCAGATTTGGCCGTAACTGCCAAATTTGATGGAAATCCGCCAGATTTGGCTGGATGGATCCGCCAAACTGCTGGCCTCTATAAGGTGACACGTGTCATGCTTCAAAGGGTCCTCTAAGCTTGTATGCTACTTCCAAGTCGCCACCTATGATCCTTGATTCTCTCCACATCATCAAAAATCAGGAAGGCATCATGAATTCGAACCTTTGATTGTAATGGCCAGTTCGTAGCCCCATTCTGTAGTGCATTTGGTATCCAATGTTGTAACACCCTTTGCAAAACAAATCTGCAGATTCGATAGCTCTTCCTGTGTAATAGCTCTGTAGATTCCATAGCACCATCCATAAAATATCTCTGCTCTTTCCATAGCACCACTCCTATGTAATAGCTTTGCAGATTTCATAGCACCATTGTGAAATAGCTTTGTAGATTCTGTAGCGCCATTGTTGAGTTTGGCTAGGAGATTTCGTAGCGCCTTTGGTAGCGCAATTTAGAACATCCTGTATACATGATTTTGTAGCGCCATGGCACTATAAAATCTTTGTGTTTTTTTGTGTGTGATGTAATCAATTCTTAGAAAACACAAAAAACTTAGTTGATGGACTAGGATCTTGTAGATGATTGTATAGGTAGAAAAATCATACTTCCTTGATCATTTCAAACTTGCAAAAAGAGATCACCCACAAAAATGGATCTGTCATCCCCCATCTACTTCATCAATCTAGCACTCCTCCTTGTTGCAGGAGAACTTCCCTTTGTCGTAGCAGCATGTGTTTCCTTTGCATGGGTACTCTTCTTAACTGTAGGTTCATCTCTTTCTATTACATCTTGTACCAGAACATTTAAGTTCCTTTGGGCTAGTTCATCCTTGAAATTTTTTAATTCTTCTTTGAGCTTTCTGTTTTGGGACTGAAAGCTTATGTTTTGCCTGTACAGGGTATTAAGTTGCCTATGGAGAGGCAGAGCTCTTCTTGCTGAAAAACTTGCCAGTTCAAGGGTTTCATTGTACATGTCCATGAGCTCCTTCATCTTTCTTCTCCCAGTCAAAATTTATGCTTTCAAGTGAGCAACTTCTTTCCTAGCATCCCTGATTTTTCTGATCAATCTTTTGAAAGTGGGATTACTAGGAGGAGTGTTGATGTTGATAACCTGAATAGGTTTCTCAGTGGCTTTACCTTTATCTTTCTATTGAACAGAGGCTATGTCTATCACCTCAATAGGCTTCTCAACAACTTTACCTTGATCTTTCTCTTTCCTTGGAACTGAAGCCTTGGGTAAGACTTCTGCTTCAACAACTTCCTTGTGGGATGATGATCTAGTAAAAGGCTTCCTGATTCTGATCTTAGCTGTTGGAGCAGGTGAAGGGAAATGAAAATTCCTACCCCTCTTGTTTGTGGTTTTGGTAGATGAATGGAATTCTTCCAATTCAGGTGTAGGAGGAGGTGAAAAATATCTATGTGGGGAGTGATGAACCTCCCTCTCTTCTTCTTCAATTTCTTTAGGGTTTTCTTTGTCTTGAGTAGTGGGTTTTCTTTTTCTCTTCCTGCTTGTTCTTGTTGGGGCAACACTACTAGATGGAAAAGGGCTCTACATCATAGATTGAGGGGTAGAGGCTATATCTAGCTGCATATGGGCAGAGACAATGAATTGTTCCCAATAAATGTTCATTTTCTTCAACTCTTCCATCACCAACATCCTGATCAACCCATAATGGAAAACACTAGTGTCCACCGCATTGGAATTGGCTTGTACTCTATCAGACATCTTTCCCATACTCCTCAACAAATAAAAAGGGATATTCATTGAATCCTTAACAGTGAAATGTAGCAAGAGTCTTATATGATACTGGTATATCATATTAAATATTCCCTCACATGTAAAATATCTCTGGATGATATTCAACATTTTATCAAAGCCTTCAACTAGGTGGCTCCTAGGCACTCCCTTAGACAAATTGTCTTTCTGATAGTCTGGTTTGAGGAAGTCTTTGGAAAAGGTAGCATTGAGATCATGGATTTGAACCACCTCTCACGAGTGTTAGGTATCTCAATGGATGCCTCAATAGAGGCCTCAGATACCTCAAAATCCAGGTTTCCCACCTTGGTCTTAATGCCATCAAAGTGTAATGCAAATTGTCTTGCTACTTCATGGTGTCCCCTCTGCATGTTTTGACAAAAAGAGAGGCAACCAACCCTTTGGAAAACCTCCCTGACCTTAGGCTCAACATCAAACAGGTGCATGTCAGAAGATTCAGTTATGATCACACTCCCTCCCTTGTGATACTTCTTCCTTTGAGGTGTATACATGGATATAAATAGGGGATCAAAGGTTGTAATGCAATAAGGGGTAAAGGAACCAAACAAAGACAAATATCTATGAGATTTTAAAATGATTTATGGTTACTCTTTCCAATATTTTCCTCCAACTCACTTTTGAATTAACAATAGACTGGTTTGATGGTTTTTCTTTTAAAAAATGAGAGAAAGAAACTCTGAGGAAAGGTATGCAAGGATGTACTGCTCAGTTTTATGCCACCATACAATGGTCATCAAAGATTTAAAAGGTAGGGAATTCTATCCTCCTCACTGCCAGCAAACTTTGAGATAAAAAACATAGGATGACATAGTGAATAAGGGAGGCTAATGCATGGATCTTGTGAATACAGAAGATGGCACTGATAAATCCAAGGAAAACGAAGCACTAGGACAAGGGATCCATATCGTAGTTTTGGCAATGATTTATGTAGCACAATGTGGACACAAGAGCCAAGTGAATGAATGGGCATTCAAGATTCTGAAGTAAAATGGCTTGACCTTAGTATAGGAAAACTTTAGTTGGAAAATGGCTATGGAGTCTGCGGAAGAAGAGCTACAGATGCAAATGGGTGAGAGAAGATGCAGTCTACAATGCCAGGCGCTAGCAAAAGATGAGGAAGGGGTATCTTAACACTTTTCCATGCATCTGAAAACACTCACAAAATACCTAGAGGTTGTGGCTAATGATGGAAGATCTACAGCAAGCTACGAGACTTCTACATCCACCTCAGCCTCCAATTCAACTCTAATAGTCGATCCCGTAGCACAATCTACTGCTTTGTCTGAACTAGTGATTTCAGCAGCGCCAAGCTTAGGATGAAAATTTCAAATTGATAAATAGTTAGCAAGCTCATAAATGACCAAATCTCAATATGCTTTTCTAAAGACAAGGGCGTTGAAAACAATGGAAGATATGACATCAATTGATGATGGTGAATTATGGTGAAAGAGCATAGGACAAAGGTGCACTACGGAATCTCCTAGTGAGTTGGCAGTGCCCTTTTCAAAGTTTGATTTGACCCCCTTAACATACATCGGGACAACATGGAAAGGATAAAGAGCATGAGTGGATGGAGTGACTTGTCAGGTCATTAAGATCATGGGGTCGATAATTCTTGGTGTCAAGTCAAAAGGTGAGTCAAAGACATAACCATAAAATGAATCTAGGCTAAAATCATATGTGTGGACCAAAAATGTGAGCCAAAACCCAAGTCTTTATTTGTTTAGACTAACCTAAGAAAATCACAAAGAGAAAAATAAAGCAAACCTAAAGACTAAAGTATAAAAATCAAAACCTAAGGGATAAAGACCCATGACAAATTCATGTGATAACATGTCCCATGGATAAAGAATCAACATGGAAGAGGAATCCTTAGAACATGCCTTCAAGACTCAAGCATTCATTGGTAGAGGAAAATGAAACAAAGGCAAAGGTCAAAGAGGCGGATTCAATCATCAAGGAGAAGAAAGAACAACACCAGAACAGTCAAAACAATCAAATCATCCTAAATACTCTCATAATTGGAGGGGGAGAGGCAAAATATGGACAGACAAATCTAAAGTCCAATGTTACTACTGCAGAAAACATGGTCACTATGAAAGTGAATGCAAAAAGAAACAATCGGATCTAAACAAGGGCAAAGATAATATCTCCAACACTGAAGAAGGGACATATAAGACAATTTTCATTTCATGTCAAATCACTAAAGAAGATCACAACATGGATCTTTGGTAGTTGGACAGTGGTTGCAACAATCACATAACAAGTAACAAAAAGTTGTTTTCTAGCATCGATAGTTCTATTCAATATGAAATTACTTTAGGAGATTATTATCATATCAAGGCCTTAGGCAAAGGTGTTGTGTCAATCGTAACCAAGAAAAATGAGAATAAATATATTCTTGATGTCTTTTGTGTAGCCAATCTTAGACATAATCTAATAAGTATAGGAAAATTGAGTCAAAATGATTATGATGTCAGATTCAAGGACTCCGCATGCACTCTCTTAGATATTCCACCAAGTAGAAGACTTTTTGCAAATGTTCAAAAACCAAAAATTGTTGCAAGTGTAAACATGTCATAGTCATATGAAAAAAATGCATCAAGCACATATGAGACTTGGTTGTGGCATCTTAGGTATGGTCACCTACCCTTTAGGAGTCTCAGTCTCTTGCAAAAACAATCAATGGTTAAGGGACTGCCTATATTGAATGAATAAATAAACCCTTGTAAAAGATGCATTCTTGGAAAACATCAAAGAGATGGTTTTCCAGCAACCTCCTACAAAGCCAAAGAGCATCTAGAACTAGTTCACACAGATCTGTGTGGACCCTTGCAAACTTAGTCCATTGGTGGAAGTTTTTATTTTCTAACGTCCATTGATGATTTTAGTAGGAAAGTTTGAGTATATTTTCTCAAAAAAAAATCTGATACATTCACAAAGTTCAAAGAATTCAAAAGTGTAGCAGAAAAATAGAGTGGCAATGTCAAAGTACTTAGGTCAAGTGGAGGAGGAGAGTATCACTCAAAGGAGTTTTCAAATTTTTGTAGACAATAGGGAATTAAAAGGAAGTTCATCACCAGATATACTCCACAGTAGAATGGAGTGGTTGAAAGAAAGAATCAAACCATCATGAACATGACAAGGAGCAAAGCTAAAAATCTGTCTAATGATTTTTGGGCTTGTTATCACACGATTTGTAGTTGTGCAAATCCCTCCAAAAGATCCCCAAATATTGTGTAACTATGGAAGAACCTAACATTGTCACCTAAGTAGGGACTTCCCTCATTTTAGTGGTGTAATAGGTCCACCACAAGGGAGGCTTCCCTGGTGACCTCAATGGATCAAATAACAAGATATAGCCAAACCTACCACCCCCTATCTTGATCAGCTATCAGTTAGGCCTAGGTATAGGAAGGAAATGAAGAATTGTAGGGTAATTGTTGTACATATATGAGACAATATAAACTATTTGCAACATGTAGTGACAATTACCAAGCTAAAGCATGTAATAATGACCTTTTTAGACACTAGACAAGTAAAATTGTTATGGTTGTTGCAAATTACAACAGTAAACAATTATATGAAAACAATAAAAAGATTGCAACAATAGCAAGAAATAGTGCCCAAAAGTATAGCAATTGATCATGAAAAGCAAGCACTAAACAAGTAGATTATTATCCAATTGCTAGGGGTAATTTATGAACAAGTTAAGCCACTTATAAATAGGTGTTTGCAGCAATTTAATGTGGTTTCTAGTGGTTGTAGAAAAATTTTATAAAATCAGCAAGATATACTTGAAGTTTGTTATAGTTAGAGTTAGTAATGTTATTAGGAAGTTTGAAAGAGTAAGAAAATTGATTTTAGCAACTACCTTAGACACAATAACACCCCTAGATCAGTGTCGTTGTCCTCTAGGGAATATGAAGTCTCAAATGCATTAAAATTGAAGATTGATCTAATTGATACCAAAGAGGTAGAGTCTAAACCATAAGGTGCAAGCAGATTTGGGGCTTAGGCTTTAGACTTTGGGCAAGAAGTGTAAATTTTCAGACCCCACCCAGTTTCAAGTCTCGCTGATTTTTATCAGTGTTTAATGCCCAAAACCCAGATTTATGACAACCATAAATACTCAGCGAATAAACATAATTTTTAGAACTGAAACATGAAGATTCTAAACAATATTTAATGCAGAAATAAAATATATCAGCAACACAATATTCAGAAAAATATTTGCACGGATTTTTGGTCTAACGACGACCCTAGAAAAACCCACAAGGGGAAAACAAGTGAGAGGGATTTTTATTATTCAGAGCTTCAGAGAATAATTATTTTACAACAGTCTTATTCTCAAAAAAAATCACAAACTTATCTTAGAAATTTTGGGCAAATCCCTTTCAGAAAATCCCCAAACTGTAGCTCCTCGAAATTTGTGCCAAAAATTTGTATTGTTGTACGACTATCTCAACATTAAATGATGTATGGAATTCTCCTGGATTTTTGTGCCATAAATCCATACCCCTGTACGGTTGTCATGACATTAAATGTTGTATAGACTGTCTCGAAATTCGTTCCCTCTTTTTTGAGTTTTTTGTACGGATTTTACAGCATTAAATACTCCTCAATTTTTTTTCCACGCTTCCTCAAAGTGCGTGTTGTACCTTGTTGTACAGAATGTTCTCTTCTTCAGTTGTACGACCTCCCAAAATCCGTATCATACGACTTCTAGTTGGTTGTACCTTCTGCCTTGGAATCTGTGTTGTACCTTTGCCTTGGGATTTGTGCCAATGCTCAGCAACCTCCTCCTTCTCAAGATAAACCTCTCTCTCTTCTCATGCTCTCTCAAAATGAATGAACAACCCAAGAATGGGTGTGCCCTCCTACCCTAACTGACTTGATGGAGGGAAGGTGAAAATTCATCTCATCCAATGGTTGAGATTAGACGAGATGAATGGTGGATATTAAATCACTTAAGCCACCCACTTTCCCTAAGTTCAAGAAGTCACTTTTAATTTGCATCTCATAAATTAAATGACTAGGGTCCACATTAGGCACTTTCTCACCCCTTAGGCACCTAGGTGATGAGAAACACTTGCCTAGGTACTTTTTAATTATTTTAACACTCCCTCTTACTAAGGAAGGTGTTACTCACCATTCTATGATTGTCCCTAAAGAATACAAACTTGCCTTTTTCCCAAGGCTTTGGTGAGTATGTCTGCAACCTACTCATCTGTAGATATGTGATGTAGCTCAACTTCTCTTCTCTGAACATAATCTTGGATGAAATGATATTGAATCTCAATGTGCTTAGACCTGTCGTGAAAAACTGGATTCTCTGAGAGTTTAATACAACTATGATTGTCACAGTAAATCATAGTGGGTCTCAACTGCACACCAAATAATCCCACCAGTAACTTGCGAAGCCAAAGGGCCTCACAAATGGCCTAATTGGCATCCATATACTCAACCTTTGTAGAACTCAAAGCCACTGAATTTTTCTTTCGATTGAACCAAGACACCACTGTTGAGACCAATCTGAAACAACAACTATAAGTACTCTTCATGTCACTGACACATCCTGCCCAATATGAATCTGTATAGCCCACCAATCGAACTCCATCCCCTCTCAGATAGTCCAGACCATAATCCACTGTACCACAAAGATACCTGAGCACATGTTTTGTTTCCACCCAATGCACTCTTGTAGGCTCCACCATGAACTGACTAAGAGTGTTGACAGAAAAACAAATACCTGGTCTGGTGTTGACCAAATACATCAATGAACTGATCAACTAACGATATAAAGTGGAATCAACCAATTGTGACTCAGAAGCATGAAGCTTCTTCCAGTTAGTAATCATGGGTGTGGTCATGGGCCTACAATCCTCCATCTGGAATCTCCTCAGAATGTCACAAGCATACTTCCCCTCTCCCAGGAAGATGTGTCCAGTCTCCTGCCAAACCTTTAATCCCCAAAAATAATGCATCAGTCCAATATTTGTCATCTCGAACTCTAAAGCAAGGCTCTCCTTACATCTAGTAATGAGTCTCTCAGCCCCTATAATGAAAATGTCATCAACATATAGAAAGAGTATGAGAGGATCATCTCCAACCACAGTGAAGTATAGGTTGGGATATGTCTCATTCTTCTCAAAGCACAACTGCTGCAAGTAGGCATCAATCCTAGAATACCAAGCTATGGGATCTTGTTGCAGCCCATACAATAACTTCTTCAGTCTGCACACATGAGACTCTCTTTCATGCACCTCAAATCCCAATGGTTTCTCAATGTACACCTCCTGAATGAGACCATTCAGAAATGCGACCTTCACATCCATCTGATGGATATTCCAACCCATATCTTATGTAATGGATATCACTGCCCTGATCGAAGTATATCTAGAAACTAGAGCGAAGGTCTCATCATAGTCAACTCCCTCAACCTGTGAGAACCCCCGAGCCACAAAATGAGCTTTGTACTTATCGATGCTGCCATCTGCAACATACTTGAGTTTGTAGAGCCACCTAGAAGTCACCACTAACTTCCCCTTAGGTCTAGGAACAATCTCCCAAACATCATTCTTCATGATGGAATTGTACTCTTCCATCATGGCATCTCTCCAAACATATCTACCAGCATCCTCCTCAAAATTGGAAGGCTCAGACTCCCTGATGTTGCTCACCATCACAATGTAACTGCAAAATCTCTCAAGAGGTTTACTCTCCCTCACGGCTTGCCTGGAATTCCCCAATGAACCATGTGCCTCCCTCAAAGTATCCTGAAGACACTTGGGCTTCCTCCTCTCTGAAGTAGTGTCATGTGGAGGGGACTCTCCCTACTCAACCCCATCACCTGAAGACTGTGAACCTGAAGTAGAATATGGATAATTCAATCTTAAAACCTGTGGACCAGTAACCTGTGGTCTAGTCATCACTGAAGTTGGTGGACTTGAAATCTGTGTCACAAAAGTTTGTTGTGGAATCACCTGAATCTAAGGTGATGACTTCTCACCCCTCTCAGTCCCCCGTGACTTCCTAAAAGCTCCATCCTCCTCAAATCTCACATCCCTTCTCAAAACTGTCTTCTTCAAGGAAGGGATGTATATTCAAAAAGCCTTTGAAGTCTCGCTATACCCAACAAAGATCCCCTTCTCTTTCGTGGGTTCTAGCTTTTTCCTCTTCCCAGAAGGGACAAGTGAATATGTAAGGCACCCAAAAATCCTAAAGTTCCCAACATCAATATCCTTCCCAGAGAAATCTTGCTCATGAGTCTTGTTCCCCAATGCTCTGTGTGGACTCTTGTTCTACAGTATAACATGCCTCGGCCCAAAGAAAATGCGGCATCCCCTGATCATGCAACATGACTCTCACAGCCCCAACTATGGCCATGTTCTTCCTCTCAACAACCCAATTCAGTTGTGGGTTGTAAGAAACATTCAACTCTCTCATGATGTCCTCTCCTACACATAAGTCATTAAACTCCTTGGAGGTATACTCACCCCCATTGTCTGTCCTCAGTACTCTAATTTTTATCCTAGTCTGGTTCTCCATGAGAGCTTTGAACTCTTGGAACCGAATGAAGACTTTTCCTTTGGTCTTCATGAATAAAATCCAAGACTTCCAAGAGAATTCATCAATGAATATGACATAGTATAAACAACCACTCAAAGATGCAGAAGACATAGGACCACATATGTCAAAATGAATCAAATCAAGTATACATGTTGCTCTGATATCACTGCTTAGAAAAGCAGTCTTGGTGTAATTTCCCAAAGCGCACCCCTTGCACAACTCCTGGTGCTTTGTACTAAAATCTGGCACTCCAGTCACAATCTCCCTCATTATCCTTAGAGCCCCATGATGCAAATGGTCCATCCTCCTATGCCATAGATCACAAAGATCATTGTTGCTGGTAGAATGAAATAATGCACTAGCTGGCTGAAACATGAGCTTGTACAAATTCTCATGTCAAGTCCCAATCACTTTGGTCGAAGTGATATTACACCCCTTGGGAAATAGGAGCACCTATCCATAATGAAACAACACCTCATAACCCCTCTCCTCAATAGTAGAAATTGAAATCAAGTTCTTCTTCAAGCCATGAACATATAAGACATCTCTCAACAACATGGGAGGTAGAGTCTCCCTCTAAAATGATATTGTCCCACTACCAATTGTCTTGACAACCCGTTCATCTTCGAGAACTACCTCAAGATCACCAATCTATGTAAGATATGTCAAATGCTCATGAACACCTGCCATATGGCGGGAGACACCACTGCCAATATACCACACATTGGAATGATTGGCTCTAGTGGAAATACACACCACTAAGGAAAACTCCTTATCGAACTTGGCAGAAAACTCCTCCACCTCTGTTGAAGTTGTTGTCTGCTTCTTCTTATTATTAGGACATTGTCCTGCATATGACCCAAACTTGTGACATGCAAAGCACTTAACTTTTCCCATGTCCTTACCTTCACTCTTCGATTTGTTTCCTCCCTTAGGAACCTTTTTGAATTTCTTCTTGTTGTTGGTAGAAAGAGCCACATTCTCCTCATCATTACTAGTAGATGAACTATCATGCACATAACCTCTTCGGGTCTCCTCGTGAACAAAGTCATCCCAAAGACATTCCCACTGTTGGGTATGTGTTATATTCTTTGCATGTGTAGTAGTGTCGGAGCGTATGCACCGAGCGTGCAGGGGGGTAAGAGGGAGGGGAACTAGGCCCCCCCTCGAGGGGTGTAGGGGGTTGGAGCCCCCCGCGCAGGGGTTTAGGGGCATTTCCCCCCAAAAAAAAATTATGGATCGAGACCACATTATATTTAGGTTGTTTTTCGGCACATGGTTTCTTTGTCGATGGTTTTCTAATTCCGGTTAAGGAATTAGGGTTTTGGACTAATCCAAGTCATTGGGTTAGGGTTTTGGATGTTGTTGGCTCCTATATGTATTTTGTATTGTAAACATTGTAACACAATGAAT
>ML843757.1:0-13525 GCA_009831015.1 Picea engelmannii | reverse complement strand
GGAAACTCTGGTTAAATCAGAGAAAATATGTCGAGACAATATTGCAGAGGTTTAATATGTAGGAATGTAAACCAGTCAAG
Organism: Picea engelmannii; assembly: GCA_009831015.1. Lineage (NCBI taxonomy): Eukaryota > Viridiplantae > Streptophyta > Pinopsida > Pinales > Pinaceae > Picea > Picea engelmannii. The sequence continues at coordinate 13,445 of ML843757.1, read as the reverse complement.
GTTCCTATTCCTGTTGGTGTAAAGTTATCTACGGATTAGTGTCCCAAGACACATGAAGAAGAGGAGGACATGTCTCATGTTCCATATGTGAGTGCAATTGGCAGTTTGATGTATGTAATGGTTTGTACTAGACCGGACATTTCACATGCAGTGGGAGTTTTGAGCAAGTATATGTCAAAACCAGAGAAGGAGCATTGGACAGTAGTAAAAAGGGTTTTCAGGTATTTGCATGGCACTGCTAGCTATGGATTGTGCTACAAAGGAAGACTGGGATTGGACAGAGTAATGGATATACATGGCTTTGTGGATGCAGAATGGGTTGGAGATTTGGATCGTAGGAGATCTACAAACTGGTATGTGTTTAACCTATTTGGAGGAGCAATAAGTTGGATGAGCAAAAGACAGGTTGTAGTGGAACTTTCAACTACAGAAGTTGAATACATGGCAGCCACTCATGCAAGTAAGGAAGCAGTATGGTTACAAAGATTGTGTTCAAGTATTGGGTTGGTACAACAAGCTGTAAGGATAGAGTGTGACAGTTAGAGTGCAACTTTTCTGGCGAAGAACCCTGCTTTTCATTCAAATACAAAGCACATTGATGTTCAATATCACTTTGTGAGAGACATGATTGAAGAAAAAAAAGTATCACTGATGAAGGTGGACACATTGAAGAATGTTGTAGACTCATTAAAAAAATATGTGAGCACTGAGAAGTTCTCTTGGTGTAGAGGATCTATGGGCATTGTTGACTATGTAACCCTGTAACCCCCTATATGCAAAGAAAACAACAAGTGGGAGAATGTTGGGTATGTGTTATATTGTTTGCATGTGTAGTAGTGTCGGAGCGTATGCGCCAGGTGCACATGGGGGTAAGAGGGGGGGTGCAGGGGCGCGGAGCCCCCAAATTTTTTTTTTCTAGATCGGGACCGCATTATATTTAGGTGGTTTTCGGCACATGGTTTCTTTGCCGATGGTTTTCTATTTCTGGTTAAGGAATTAGGGTTTTGGACTAATCTAGGTCATTGGGTTAGGATTTTGGATGCCGCTGGCTCCTATATGTATTTTGTATTGTAAACATTGTAACACAATGAATGAATATAGAATACGTTGGTTTTCCCGGTTTGGGTTTCTAGGGGAAAATTTTTTGTGTAATGTTTTTATTTGCCATTGTATCTTTTATGTTCTTTTATGAATATTTGTTTACAGTAGACATTGTACAAGGTTAGAATTTACACCTACTTGGGAAGGTTCTCCCTAGCCACAATGCCCTCAACAAAAACAGTCCATTGTTTGGCCACTCCATTCAATTTTGTCCTCACAAGTTCAATGTTAGCAATGGACTCCCCAACAACTCAAATTTCATCTCTCACCTATGTCAACCTCGTAAGATATGTGACCACATTTTCAGCCTTGGTCATTTTAATTCTTCTCGGTTTTTCTCTCAAAACCATCTTCTGGTTCTCATTTGTACTTTTATACAATTTATCCAAGGACTCCCACATCTCATAGGCATTTGTCTTCCCAGTCACATGAGAAATCAAATGGTCCTTGATGGCATCAAGGACGATTCTTTTAGCCTTGATACTCTTCTTGGTGTAGGCTGCTAGAAGAGTAGGATCAAAGGGTACATTCATTGGGTTTGTTGTGGAGTTCTCAATAATGTCCCATAACTCACTTTCTTGCAACAACAAGATCATTCTCTCCTTCCAAGCACCAAATTTTACTGCTCCATCAAGTCTATCATCAACCCTTAAACCGGTAGCCATTGACCCTTCTATGTTGAAAATAAAAATTTCATTTTTTTGTCTAGTGAAGTAACTTATGTCCCCTTCTCTGTCTTGTTGATATAAATCTGCATTTTCTTTAACTCAGCTCTGATACCGTGTAAAATTTCAGACCCCACCCAGTTTCAAGTCTCGCTGATTTTTATCAATGTTTAATGCCCAAAACCCAGATTTATGACAACCATAAATTCTCAACAAATAAACATAATTTTCAGAACTGAAACATGAGGATTCTGAACAGTATTTAATGCAGAAATAAAATATATCAACAACACAATATTCAGAAAAATATTTGCACAGATATTTTTGGTCTAACATCGACCCTGGAAAAACCCACAAGGGGAAAACCAGTGAGAGAGGGATTTTTATTATTTAGAGCTTAAGAGAAAAATTCTTTTAGAACAGTCTTATTCTCAGCAAAAATTCACAAACTTATCTCAGAAATTTTGAGCAAATCCTCAAACTGCAGCTCCTCAAAATTTGTGCCAAAAATCCATATTGTTGTACGGTTGTCTCAGCATTCAATGGTGCACAGATTGCTCCTCAATTTCTATGCTAGAAATCCGTACAATTGTATGGTTGTCATGACATTAAATTTTATATGGACTATCTTGAAATTTGTGTCGTCTTTTTCTGAGTTTGTTGTATGGATTTTACAGCATTAAATGCTCCTCAAAATCTGTGCCACACTGCTTCGAAGTATGTGTTGTACCTTGTTGTATAGACTGTTCTCTTCTTAAGTTGTACAACCTCCCAAAATTTGTCCCGTACGGTCTCTAGCTGGTTGTACCTTCTGCATTGGAATTCATGTTGTACCTTTGCCTTGGGATTCATGCCAATGCTCAACAACCTCCTCCTTCTCAAGCTCGACCTCTCTTTCTTCTCATGCTCTCTCAAAAATGAATGAACAACCCAAGAATGGGTGTTCCCTCCTACCCTAATCGACTCAATGGAGGGAAGGTGAAAATTCATCTCATCCAACGGTTGAGATTAGATGAGATGAGTGGTGGAGATTAAATCTTTTAAGCCACCCACTTTCCCTAAATTCAAAAAGTCACTTTTAATTTACATCTCATAAATTAAATGACTAGGGTCCACATTAGGCACTTTCTCACTCCTTAGGCGCCTAGGTGATGAGAAACACTTGCCTAGGTACTTTTTAATTATTTTAACAAGAAGGTACCTAGGGTGCAAGCATGTTTGGTCCCTAGGTGTTGTTTTCCTTTCTTCTAGATTCACTCAGGTCAAGGATCAAAGTCTAGGGTTAAAACCCTAAAGTGAAAGAACTTTTGGGCCTTAGAATTTTAACCCTAGTAAGGATGCTTCAAAACTTAGACAAACAAAACTTTGTGAAGAAGAGAAGCACTTATGTCTTCCTCATAGGGTTTTAACAAAACAATAATACTTGCAACAAGAATACTTGCAACAAGATAGCAATTTAACCATTAAAATTAGCAAGATGAGAGAAAATTGTAGGAAAAAACTTACTTCTTCCAAGTAGCATGACATTCAAACCCTAATTTCATAAATTATCCATCCAAATAAGCAAGACATCCACAAAATATCCTCCTTCAAGCATAGGGCATAAGAGAAAAAGAGCAAGATGGCTGAAATAACGAACTTTTTAGAAGTGTAATCCCACAATGTGTGAGAAATTGTGTTGATCCAAAATGAAAATATTGCTAGCCTTTATATATGAGGCTAGGCCTAGCACTTTGGCCACATAACATGTAAAAATTCATATAGAACTGGGGTTGAACCCTCATTTAACCTTTACAAAATGTTAAAATGCAAATAATAAAATCATTAATGCCACGCGTGTGGTGACGTCAAGCCGTCCTAGACTAAGAGAGGGGCTCCCAAGGCTACGTGGCATCAATCCAAGGTGGAGTGATGGAAATGGTGTATCTCCTCACCCATGGTAATGCCAAATCATCATTGGTACCCCAACTGTCCATCAAACCCTAGCACCATGAAGCCCTAGAAGAGTATCTCATCATCAAATGGGGGCCAACGTCCAGGATCCAGGGTGTTGCATCTAGGGAAAAGGAGGTTGCATCTCATCTCTGAGTGATATATAGTTGTGTGTTGTTGCAACGTCTCGATCCAGTGAATAATAATCCATGGGGTACTATGCCCAACATGTGGGATTTCATCCCATCTGTGTGCTAACATGACCAAATACGTTCAAACCAATCCCATATGTCCATTGTCCAAGGTTCCAAGGATGTGAGAGCTCATTTTAGAAAGTAGCAAGTCATTGGATGACTCACTGCTCTACATCACACATGCCAAAGTCTTGCAATAAGGGCACAACGTCTTGGAAGAAATCCCAAGACGTCCCTCAAAGAACCATGTCAGTGCCATCCAAAACAAATCATAGTATAATACAAGGTAAACCAATGTTCATAAGAGATATTAGTCCTTGGATCGAGCAAAGTAAGTTGTTACTTAAGATATAAGCCATGCAAACAATTCACCTCAATATCCCCTTCAAGCATCACACCATCCTAGGACTTCATGTGAGTTGGCAAGTTTTAATATGGGAGGGCCTTCATCCAACCCTATTAGGTGTGACAACCTAGATAGTAAATAAAAGACCCTGGTAGAAGGATAGGTCCCGAGGGAAGCAGTGAAAGAAATAAACCCTTCAAGAGTAAGTATGATAGTGGTATGAAATAAATTCATGGCTTATGGTGTCGTTAAATCCATTTCTATGAGTGCCTTTATAGAGGGAGTGCTCGTTGCTTGAGATACTCTTTCCTCGATATTTTTTCATTATGAACCCCTTAAATGTCTTTTGATACCCATTTATCATTTGCAAATCCCCTTTACAGGTTTCAAGCTTTATCTTTTCATTTTTTTTACTAGGCTATAGTCCTTTTATGATTGTCCATTCATTCATATTAGGACAAGGGGTGATTACCATTAGAGGGGGTAGAGCTCAAGATGGTATGTGGCTTTTATAGGTGGCCTTTATTACATAACATATACATATATAGCAGTTGCATCAACCTCCAGGCCTTTAGCCTGTTCTTCTCATGAGATAATAGAACATGATCCATTACTGAAGTTTAGTACACTATGAGAGACTCCAAGATGGAAAGTGTTAAGCAAGGTGGGGAACGAACGTTACCCTTGTGAGGGCCCCCCAGTAGTACTCATTTTCCTTGGACAGTGACAACATGAGACTAGGGCATAGGCGTTGATCACCAAGGTGAAACAAGGAAACTAACACAATTTCCCAAGCCAATGATCCATTATCCAACTTTAACCAATGATCCTCATCTACATGCCCAACAAATTAAGCACAACACTTTGCATGAAAGAAGGACTAACATACCTCATGGTGAAGTTGGCTTACCATCTCCCATACACTGGGTTATGTAGATGTGATGAGTCTTCGTTGATCTATAGTTGTAGAGGGACAAATGAGGGGATTTGTTGGATTGTCATCTATGGACATGTTGATCATCATCATGGTCAGGATCATTGTCTCCACTGCGGGCCATGAGACATGATCTCCTCTAGTTACCCCTAGGCATGGGGGCATAACATGGTTGAAGTTGTTACTTGTTTAGTCTACAAAATGAATAAATCTCCAACAAAAAGTGTGAAAGATAAAGTTCCTCAAGAAGCATGGAGTGGCACGAAGTCAAATGTCTCTCATTTCATAATTTTTGGTTGTATATCCTATGCACATGTCCCAGAAAGAGCTAAGAAGGAAACTTTACTGCGGGAGTAAAAAATGCATTTTCATTGGGTACAATGAACAATCCAAAGCCTACATACTGTATAATCTAGTCACCAAGAAATTTGTGGTGAGCAGAGATGTAAAAATTTTGGAGAAAAAATCTTGGAGTGACCAAGAAAATGAAACAATGGACAACTGAAATCCACTACTCCAAATAGATGAACAAGTGGAAAGCTTAGGACAACAAATACCTCCACCAAGACTTCCAAGGTTATAGGTGCAAAGACAAGAAGAACGGATTGAAAATATCCTTCTTCTAGAAGTGAGTCAGTAGGTTCTGTGAGAAATCAAAAAACAAGGAGCTTGAGGGAAATCTATAAGCAGTTGGATGGCATCGATCAACAAGCTCACTTTGCCTTATTATCCTATCAACCTACTTATTTTGAAGAGGCAGTGAAAGAAGAACATTGGGTACAAGCCATGAATGAATAAATTGAAGCTATTGAAAGGAATGAGACATGGGATCTTGTTGATCTCCCAACAAATAAAACCAGCATTGGTGTTAAGTGGGTTTACAAGACAAAACTGAATGAGAAAGGCAACATAGAGAAATATAAGGAAAGGCTAGTTGCCAAAGGGTTTTCTCAACAACCCGATATTGACTATGGTGAGACCTTTGCTCCAGTAGCAAGGTTGGATACTATTATAGTTGTGATATCCATTGCAGCCCCAGAACAAATGGCCAGTTTACCAGATGGATGTGAAGTCATCCTTTTTGAATGGCAATTCAGAAGAAGAGGTGTATGTAGATCAACTACCAAGATTTGAAGTAAAAGGATAAGAGTACAAAGTGTACAAGCTGAAGAAATCCTTGTATGGCTTGAAGCAAGCTCCAAGAACTTGGTATAGTCGAATTGACTCTTATTTTCTCAACAATTGTTTCAACAGGAGCAATAATGAGCCCACTCTTTGTACCAAAGCAGATCAGCAAGGTAAAATTATCATAGTTTGTCTTTATGTTGATGATATGGTATATACTGGTAATCTGGTGTTAGATGATTTCAAAGTTGCCATGAAAATAGAGTTTGAGATGACAGACCTTGGTCTCATGAAGTAAATTTTGGGAATTGAAGTTAAAAAATCCGCTCAAGGCATTTTCATATGTCAACAAAAGTATGCTACAAATATCTTAAAGAGGTTCAAGATGGACAAATGAAAACCAGTGGAAACACCTATTGCAAAAAGAACAAAATTGAGCAAGTAGAATAATGGACTCGCAGTGGATTCAACATTGTATAAGAGGCTTTTAGGCAGCCTCATGCACCTTATTGCAACTAGACCTCATGTTATGTATGCAGTTAGTTTCATTTCCAAATTTATGGAGTCTCCCAAGGACTCTCACTGGAAAGTTGGAAAAAGAATTTTAAGGTATATTGCAAGTACAACTGATTATGGATTGTGGTACCCAAGTTCTGAAGACAACATACTTACAGGATACACAAACAGTGACTTTGTTGGTAGCATTGATGATAGGAAAAGAACCTTGGGATATGTTTTTCATTTAGGCACAAATTTTCTCTCATGGGCTTCTAAGAAGCAACCCATTGTCTCAATATCTTCTGCAGAAGCAAAATATGTAGCAACTACTACAACACCATGCCATGCAACATGGCTAAGAAGACTCTTAAAATATCTTGCACGTGTGGAGAAGGAGCCAAATTCTATTTTTTGTGACAATAGTTTAGCAATTGCATTGTCCAAAAACCATGTGTTTCACCAAAAAAGCAAACACATTGACACTCGCTATCACTTCATTCACGAGCTTGTCAACAATGGTGACATTTCTCTTCAATTTTGTGTATCTAGAGACCAGTTAGCAAATATCTTCACCAAACCATTGGGAAGAATTGTTTTTTAGTTTCAGAGATAATACTTAGGCATTGTCAGTGTTGAAGAATGTAACAGTTGAGATTAAGGAAGAGTGTTAAAACATATAATCTCTCATGTTGACCGAGTATGCATAGATTAGCTAGTTGGGTGATTAGTTGATTTGGTATTTTTCTATTTATAGAAAGTTGCTAGCTTGTGGTTAGTTTTGACTATATCAAACCTCTAGGGTTGCTAAATCTCTATTGTAGAAAATTTATTTAATAATGAGAAGGGCGAGCCATGCCCCATAGTACTTTTCCTCATATTTATCTCTGCTTATCAAATGAACACCCTTTACACTGAACAAAATATATCGCCCAACAACAAATGATGGCATATGACCTTCTCCCGTTCAATACATTAATACCCTCCCAATTGGATCAAGGCACAGTGGAAAACAATATCCATTAACAACACACTTTAAGAAATAACCCACAACACTGGAGAAAGCACGCGGTGTATATCTTGAAGTTCAACACAACGATCTAAAAAATGCAATTTGCTACAAACAACAATGATTTACATGTGTTACTCCAAAAAAAGGATCTATAATATTCATCATGAACTTGAGGAGTTCAAGGAAATACATTGTCATTATAAAGCTCTTCAAATTCCATGAAAATGAATTTAAGTGTCATAACCCATTTCAAGCATTAAATAATTAGCACATTACTGAGATACATACCAATATGATTGTATGCAATCCTTGATAGAGGGGTCTAGGCTAGAGACACGAAAAATAAGAAATCAATGCTTTATTATTGAAAATGCATTGAAACAGTATGGAAGTGGGGTCATCACAAAATGTATTGGCACTTACTCACATGATGCATCTTTGGTCTATTGCACTTCGACAAAAAATCTCCTCTTTTCTATTCTTCAAAAATGGAAAAAGATGCCTCTATTATGCTCATAGTAGTCCATTAATAGCTGAAATTTATTTCTCATCGTTGATTATGTTGTGATTTCCTTCTCATCACTAATTCCTTTCTTAGTTGTTGCCAATTCAATTTTGGCAGGCAAGAATCTTATGATTATTTCAGTTACATAACAAATGATACTTCCTTCACTACAAGACTAGGTTTTGCAATAACAACAAATTAAATAATACGATTTCTAAATGCATGACACGGTGACAAGAAAAACGTGTCAACAACTGGATCCAACTATGGGAAAAGTACCACCAAAAAGTACAAGGGAACCCTAGAATGCAGACTAGGTGTCTAAATCCAAGAGAAGAATGGAATCAAATCCTCTAAATACCATAAAGAAAGGTCCTTGAGCAAAGCCATTAAGGTCCCTTCACTTGGGTCCCCAAAGTAATTGCCATTTGTTGATGTTATTAGATGGTTATTGTCAACCATAGATAATTTGAGGAGATAAGTTGGAATTTCGCTGAAGATGTAGCACACATTAGGGAAGACCTTGAAACACAGGTAATGTGGTGAAATCTAGGGATGCACTATCGCAATGTCATCTTGCCAAAATAAGGGGAAAGTGGGTGCCAAAAGAATTTAAGAAAAGGTAATGTTTCCCTTCAATGAGGTTGTCATCCTCGAGATGAAACGACAAAAGAAGAGAACTCATCAACCCCCTTGAGCTTTGGATTTCTCACTAAACATATAGAGTATATACAGAGAGAGAAAAAGACAACTCAGGTTCCCTATATTCACTAGAATGATAAGAAGAAGATGAATCAAAGGAATATAAAGAGGTTATCATCATTTCTATGGATAGGAAATCCATCTTGTGATCAGGGTTGAAATCCCTCCTAAAAATACCATTCAACTAATACAAGGATCCAACCCATCTATCCATGATGGGCCTTGAAGGATGAGAAAATATCTTCCTCCACACACATACAAAAAAGAGAAAGGTTGCACCTTCATCTTGCCAAGCATGTCGTTAGTCAATCATAATTCCAAAATTAAACCATCCCAAGAGCACATACATCATATGCATATTTAATCACCAATGTATGCCATAAGAAATTAACTACAATTGCATATTTTTGCAAGAGACTTAATCGTATTCCACATTCTCACCTGGCAACGATATGTCCCATGGAAGCACTATGCAATTATTATTGTTGATTTGCCACCATCACAAAATACAACTTGGAAGGGGATTTATGAAAGATTTGTCTCCCATCATGAGAATCTAATTTTGATATAGCTCAAGGCGTGTTTGTGAGATGTCATGCTTTCACAAAACTTTCCAAAACCCCAATAATGTTCATAAATCCAAACAATGTTTATATGTCTTACCTTGGGACGAAACTACCACCGCTTAAAACTTTTGATATTGTGATAGAGATGATAATAGTAGATAAATGACACTCAACCAATGCGCTCATATTTTAGGTAGACATCCAAATCGTATGGCCAATGGGTATTAATAATCTATGAATCTGAATATGCTCACTATAGAAAGCCTCCAACATGCAAAGATCTACAACTTTTACAATTAAACGCAACAACAACTACCCACTAGTATTCATGCCAAGTAGAAGATTTTCACACATCCAAAATGGTGTCGCGTTCACTAGCACCAACCCATATTCGCCCATAGACTACGTTACCACCATCACAATACACATTTTAAGTGCTTTGAAGCTCGACATATAAGCAATGGCATATCTCAAATGTTTTTTTGGAAGCATTGCCCTTTCCAATAAACAAAATATTTTGCCCAATTTCAAATGATGTTATACGACCTTCTCTCATTCAATGTTTTAATTAATATTTTAACACCCTCTTGATTGGCTTAGATCACAATGGAGTAAGGGGTGGCAAGTACGAGGGGAGTCTCTATGATCCCGGTGGGAACAAGATTGTTCATTATGCCTAGGGGCTAGGGAACATGTTCAACAATCTACTCGAAGCTTACTCATGATGTGGACTCCTCGTCGCAAGTAAATGCGAGATCAGGACCTTGTCCATCTTTGGGGATTCATTGTTAATCATCAAAGCACTAATAACCCAAACGAACCCTGAAGGGAACAAGCTATAAGGTATCGTCTCTAGAATCAAACATGTTTTATCGCAATTTGATAAGGTTACTCTCTTTCATATCAAGAGAGCTCTAAATGGTGAGGCAGATGTGTGGGAAAAATTTGCAACTACTTTAAATCCCATAACAATTGTGGAAAATGGGGGTTCCAACCATGTCACAATCCCCTAAACCTTTGCATCAGCAAGTGGTATTGAACATTAAATTCATTTTGAAGTGGGCATTAATGAACTTCCAATCCAAGTGGACTCGTAAGTGGAGCAACAAGTGGAAAGATGTCAAGAGCAAACTAGCCCCCTGCTCTAATTTATTCTGGCATTTTTCACTCACGAAATATCAATGTGCCACTATGAAATGGTGTAAATGGTACAAGATTGTTCGAGTGTGGAATTTCTCAGGGCAATGCACCAATGGTGTTGTATGATGGTGGTCTAGGACATTCCTGGACAGTGATTCCAAGAATGGTGTTTCGAAGTTCTGGAAATGGCGAGCACGAGATTTGTTAGCTGAGTTGTTGTTGTGGATGGTCAAAAAGGGTAAGGTTTGGTTTCCATTTCGAATTCTCATCTGTAATGTCCTGGTTTGCCAATTTGCTCTACTTATTTTATTCTCCCTTGTGGGGTTGTACTTGTGTGACACAGTAGACAACGTAAGCTAGAGCAGTGGAACTGGGGGGTCTCTGTTAATGTTTAAGCCATTATTATAGTTCTTTGCATTTCATTAGATAACAATAGCATAATACAAGATCACTGAGAAATACACAATCACAAGAGACACAACATTAATCCTGGGAAACCCTCTAGGGGAAGAAAACCCAGAAAAACTTCCTTATTATAGATAGTCAATACAATGCCAAGAGATCTCTTAAACTAATGCAGAAGATCATCTCCCAGATATGCGCCACTCTCTCTCTCCTTCTTTTCTAACTGTAATTCTAAAACTTGTCTCACAAATGAGCAAGGGAGTTGTGTGTCTAAGTGAGGCGCTAGCCTCCTTAGTTATACAAGACTGACACGTGTGAAGTGTATCTTCACTGGCAGGGCTGACTTCTCAAACTGGGTGGTTATAACCACCTTTATTATATTTCAGGGTCTCTTGATATATTCTGGGGACGACTTCTTCTTTTGCCTTTTACAATTACATTATGACCAATCCACAAAAGGGGATTTGGTCCTTATACAATAGCCAACATGATCAATCCACAATGGGGATTGATCCAATGAATAATATATCAAATAATAATAAAAATGCACTTTGCATTTACATTATTTTAACACTCCCCCTTAACAAGAAGGGTATTCTTCAACAACATCATGGAAGAGAGAGGACAACATCATCAACAACATCAAGTGGGTGAGAGGACAGCATCATCAATATCATCTTAGAACACTCACTGGCGTATCTATAAATCATTGGAAGTTTTCTTCTTCGGCAGCATCATCATTCTCAAAGGAATGCCATCATCATCTGCATCAATATGTATTAATATAAAAACCAATACATCATCATCATCACAGCACGAGGCTGGCTCATCATAATACAACACTGACTTTACGTCACAGCTGTCAAGTTGGAAGCTCAATACTTGTCTCATCTCAATGTATTGCTTTATGTCACAGCACTCAGGTTGGAAGCAAGATACTAGACTGGCTTTACGTCACAGCTATCAAGCTGGAATCACAATACTAGTCTCATCTCATCGTCTTTCTTTTCGTTGCAGCACTCAAGCTAGAACCAAGATACTCATCCTGCTTTACATCACAACCATCAGGTCGGAAGCAGAATACTAGACTGGCTTTACATCACAACTATCCAGCTGGAAGCTCAGTGCTAGTCTCATCATATCATCTTTCTTTACATCTGTTAGCACTCTGTAATTTTCCCAAGGCTGAAAGGCAGTCACAGAGGCAACATCAAAACCGCTTCGAGTCTTGGATCTAGCCCTCCAAGACTCAGAGAGGGATCTCTCTGTCTAATATGGCTTTGTTTGAAGAGATATTAGGCTAGTTAATGAAAATAATGTGCTTTGTTGTAAAAAGGGTTTATAAATTGGTTGAGATAGTTTACACATCCATTGGGCTATGGGGTCTGCAATTAATTAGGAATGAAAAATAGCCATAAACGAGGTAGGATGACTTCCACAGGGCGAGATAATACACTCACTGGATATTTTGCAGCTTAAATGATGGACAGAGGAAAGGTTGAGAAGGATAAATTCGAACAAGAAGCAGTCAAGAATTCCTTAATCGAAAACATCAGAAGATAAACATTTAAATCTTTAAGAATCGGAAACAGGGTATCAGAGATAAATCCTGAGACATAACGCTATTCATAAAGATTAGATTTAGAAAACAAAGTGGTTACAGAGCAAGAAAACATTTAACTGAGAAAATCACATCACCAGTGAACATACGCAAGAATCCTGTAAAGTGCCTCCCTTTCATTAATGGCAGATCTATTAAAAAATGTTACAGCTTGATAGCCACAGGGCGTGAAGATCCAACCCTTTTACATTCAAATCATCTCAATAAATAAGATAGGTCATCCCGAAAAGTTTCGCAAGACGGTTTAACCGCCTCGGCCAAAAATAGCCACCACTCCCACGAAATTCGGAGTTTTTTGCCATGAAAAATGGACCGTTTTTCTGCGAAACAGGGGTCCGATCAGACGTGATTCTCTCTTCAATGATGACACCTGGGCGAAAACTGAAAGAGGTTATTGTATATGAGAATGTTCTTGACAAAAACCTATTTCAGTTTCGCCGAATTCGTCCCCAGCTGGCCACGACCACTCCTGAAAGATCGGGACTAAAACTGAAAATTTAAAATGTGGAAAAATAGGCCTCGAAGATGTCTTCGGCTCTCTCTTCTCGTAACTCCTTTGCAAAAAATGGAAAAAGGGTTTTGTTCCTCATCTCGTGCTGAGCAAAAACCTCTCTCGGATTTTTAAAATCCGTCTCCGTTTGCTCAGAATCTCCTCCGGAAGAAGACATGGTAACATAGACAAAAATGGCAAAAATTGGGGAA
>ML843756.1:29613-44848 GCA_009831015.1 Picea engelmannii | reverse complement strand
AATTAAAAGCTTAAAGGATGAAAGAAGGGAGAATCTAGAATCAAAAAATAAAGATGACAAGTCAGAAGATAAAGAAGAAATTTTACGATTAAAACGACATAATCAAGATTTACTAACGCAAATCAAAAGGCTTAAGCATGATAAGAAGTCTTTACAAGAAGAGCTAGATCACAAAACATCAATAATCGATAAAGAGACAATGACTGAACCTATGGAGCTAAAGAAGTCGTTAGATGTAAAAGTCTCAATTCTGGATAAAGGAATTAATATAGAACCAATCAACCTTACAACTCAAAAGGATGTGAATCCAATTGATGTAAAGAGGTCTTCAAATGTCGCAGAAGAAACAATCCAGGGCCATGAAGAAAATTCAATTCCAAAAGTTAATCAACAAAAAACTACAAGTATATGAAGTAAGGATCCAGTTACAAGGATGCCTTATCAACATCCTAATCACAAAAATCGATATTTTAGCCAATCCTTGTATCAACAAAAACAAATGACCAGTATGTCGAAGAATATTACTTCAGCTACAAGTGATGCTCAAAGTAGAAGCTATCATGGGAGTCAAAATACATCAAGTTCTTTCCAAGAACCCTATAAACTCCCAATTCCACAGAAGATCGAATTAGGATGGGCAGACTCCTTTACAATTCGACAGTTCTGCTCAGCGCTTAGAAGATCCTATCGTCTCAGGTCCTCAACGATTACTAACTCAAGAATGAAGAGTCATGAGACGATAATTACAAGCTAGAGCAAGAGATAAGTCTTCCATAACGTATGCTTTGAGGACAAAGCATTTTTAAGGGGAAGGCAATGTTATGAACATAAATATACATATAAATAGATATTCATAACATAATAACTAATTAATAAATAATAATTATTAATAATGAAAGGGCATGTCTCTAAGGATATGACTATTGGTTAAGGGCACCCCTGCGTGGGTATATAAACGAGCCCTCATTCTCAATTGTAAATCATCTTAATATCTTATATCTTATCTTATCTATTCATATATTTTATACATTATTCCTACATGGATTATTATGTTATATTCCAAGTATTTTGGATAATTCTTGTGTGAGCGAACTTAGTTCGTCTCAGATGTGAGGCTAGCACCATGCATGCAGTGAAGGGGGTTGGATGTCAGATTCCAGTTAGAGCCAGGTGGTTCTCTGGAGGTGGCCAAGGTGTTGTTTGTTCCAGGGATGAAGGTAAATTTGCTCTTAGTATCAATTTTGGAGGATATGGTGTATGCAATGATGTTCGAGGATGGACAGGAACTCATAAGTTACGAGGGGGCGACCTTGGATATATTAGTGAGGCTTGGCATTAGGAAGGGTATGATGTACAAGGTGCTGGCACATCCTATAGTTGGATACAAGGGGATCTTGAATTAGAGATCAGTGTTAGAGACTGAGTCTAGTGGACGAGTGGCTTCATCCAAGAATGCCAAGTCTGTCAGCCGGTACGACATGACATTGGTGGATGAGGAGAGCAGGTTATCAAATCAGAGTGCAACAGAGGTAGCAGGAGGGTCTTCTTGTGCAGAGGGAGCAACTACAACAACAACAACATATTTGGTGGGGTCAGAGATTGATTTAGGTGGAGACACCTTCCTCACTAAGAGGGAGTGTTAGTTTCTATAGCTCAGAAGGTCTCTCAGCATGGGCCTAAGTGTCCTAGGCATGCTGATTTCCCTTGTCTCCACTTTTGGGTTGGTGGCTATGTTGTAGGAAACACCTCCCCAACTGGCCTACCGGTACCCGAAATGCTCGAAAGTGTAGAAACGAGTATCGTACAATGTTTCCAAATCTAGAAACACTGTATGGTACAACTGACTACGTTTCATAGTCACTTTGGTCATTTCTGGTGACGTTTCAGGCACTTTTTAGAAGTTTCTAGGATGACCTAAGTACCCGAGAAGGGCATGGGGACCATAGGAAAATGTCGACCTGTCCATGTCAATGATCCTTTAAGACAAAACGGAGATAGTGGGATTGAGCTTTGAGGAGTTTGTGACCTTGGTAATTAATGGTAATATTAAATTCTTAAAGTAAACAGATAGAAGTCTATCATTTTACTTAAATTTTTAGCATTACCATTAATTGTTTCAAGATGTTTGAGAGTGGTTCGAACCTCATCGAACTTCATATGTAGAAAGTAGAATTTCATATCCCATTCAGAGTTCAACAAACTTAATAATTTTTAGTATTGGCAGGATTGTAGCATTTCCAATAGATTCTACCATGTACGAGGGTATGTTCATATCCCATTCAGAGTTCAATAGACTTAATAGTTTTCAGTATTTTAGGATTGGTAGGATTGTAGCATTTCCACTGGATTTTACCATGTATGAGGGTATGGGATTGTCATTAGTCAAGATCACTAAGCTATGGGATTTTGCATCATGTAATCATTTATGAAGCTGATATAGACATCGATCTCCTTCTATAATGTCATTTATGTTTATCATTCTAATTTTCTTGCAAGAAAATGTGTTATTTAAAAAAAATATATCTATATTTTTTAATTTTTTATAAGTTTCCCCCATGTACCCATTTTTGGGGGGTCACGTTTGTAGGCGTTCCCATTTTGGAAACTTGTAGACGTTTCCATGTTTTGGGCAACTTAGGTTGGTGGCCATATGTCACACATAGTTTCATTCTTCATAATCCCATGAGAAGAAGGAGCTTGAATGCTCAAGGTTGATATAACTTAATAAAAAAAGGGAAAGAGCAAGATGCTAAAATCAAAATGCAAAGCAAAAGAAAAGAAAAGAAATGATAAAGAACCAAAAGAAATAAAGCATGAAAAATGCCCCCTCGCTATGAGGCCATCACCTCAAGTCCTATGTAATGAGTGCATATCTAAAAAGGACTAAATGAGAAATTCAAAAGCTATACAAGGTTAAATGAATAAAATAAAAAGGCAAAAAGGGGTTTGGAAAGACATAGTGCCAAAGAAAATAAAAAGGCAAAAAGGGGTTTGGAAAGACACAGTGCCAAGGAAAGGGCAATTCAATGCATATGCGCTCCCTCATTGCAAAGGCGCTCATGTGGATGAATATCTTACATAACCTCACATGACTATGCAATACCACTCATGAAGTTAAACCCCAAACCATACCATCTATCATTACACATGCTACTTGATGGGCTTCTTGGGAAATACTTCTCTTCTTGGGTATTGGCACAAGTAATAGGGGCTAATGATGACCCTCCCATACCTAAACTTGGAAAATTGTATGAATTCTATGAGTTATTGTGAAGTTTGAAGATGATTCTTGATGTGATCTACCTAATGGAATTTACATTTAACATGACTCACTTTTTATGTTGCATTGAACTTGTGTACATGCCCTCGAGTTGATGGCTACATTGGGTCACTTGAGCTCCTCTTTGGATGATGTATTTTGCATGGACATTACATGGATATGAGCCTTGGTACTTTGAAGGACTTTGAGGAGGCCACCTTGCACACTTCACGGAGGACGTCCCACTTCTTAGGAGGACGTTGGGATTCTTATGAGGATGTCACACCTTGTAGAGACAACCTTGCACTTTGGGGAGGACACGACACCTTTTTGAGGGGAGGTTGCACTTTTGGGAGATGACTTTACACTTGGATGATGAAACGTTGTGCCCTTTGGAGGGAACGTTTCACTTTGAGAGACCCTACACATGACTTTTGACATTATTTGAGTGAGCCGTCCACTTTTGTAGACCACATGTGCCACATGTGTGACTTTGAGCATGCACTTATGGAGGACATCTTACCTTTTTGAGCATTTTACTTCATCTTGGGAGCATCGTTGGGGGTCTCTTGACTCATCCACTTTTGTATCATGGATATTTTATATATTATGACTTATCTCTAGGGATTGTAAAGAGATAAAAGGCATCTTTTATATTTTCTTAGGGTTTAAGCTAGGAAAAGATCTCTCATATAGATAGAGAAGCACTTCTCATTTGTAAATCATTGCTAGAACTTGTGAAGAACATTACTTGTCTACTTCTTCTCTTCAATATTTGCTATGGATGAATAACTAGAGTGACTTCTTGAGGATGATGTCTTGTGGATTGCTTTTCAAATTTCATGTATGCTCTTGGCTAGGGTTTTGAAGATGAGTCAATTTCTTGAGTAAGTGGTCTCACTTGATCTATTGGATGTTGTTTATGGATGATTTTAAGTGTATTTGTACTTCTCCAGTGGTGGTGGTGCACTCTCTTGGTGTCTTTCTTGAACAAGTCCCTTTTTCATAACTTTTGGAAGATTACTAGATTAGGAACCCTAGAGGCTACTAGGGAAGCCTCCCTTGTGTTGGATCCATCCTTCACTAAAACGAGGCAAGTTGTTGTTCTAATGTTCCACTCATCTTTGTACCTTGTGAAGGCTTTGCACTAGGGTGTGTTGCCGTCCTTATACACACTTGCAAACGTGAGCTAAGTCCTACTCATTTAGTGTGTCCTTGGAGGTACAATGCCTAGGTTCAAATCCCACGCTGTCACTTTGACTTGAACCTCTTCCGTCTAGGATTACTCCTAGGGAAGCCAAGGGGGGTAGACCCTAGTTACTATGTAAAATTAGAGATTATGCTCTAGGAGTTGGTTTTAATTATTTTAAAGGTTTGGGGAAAAGATCTAGCTTGTATGCAAAGGCAACAATGCAATGTGCAATAAATTGAATGAGAAACAAGCCTTTTCCTAGGACAACTAAGACTAGTGCCTAAGATTGGGCAAGGGGTCAACTAGAGTTTTAGGGAGATTGATTACACAAGATTACAAAGATTACAAATTACTTCACAACAAGATTAGATACAAATATAACAACTACATACAAAATTACAACAAGAATATCTAAGAGTTACACTAAACACAAGATACAATAGATACAAAGATACAAATACTAACCCAACTACTTGATTGTGCAGGAAAAGAAGATATTCAAATGAAGAGATATTACTAACACATCAAGCCTAGCATGCTCAACAATAGAGTATCTCCAAAGGATGCACAACTCTATTGTGACTGCTTTCAATGGCAAATACAAAATAGACAAACCAAAATATCAACACACAACTTAACTGAAAATGAAATGCTTGAAAAGAAGCCTCCAAGGGCGCGACTATGACCACTTAGTAAATTATCCACAACATTTAAACAACTTGCATGAAAAGTAAATGTGAATTGAGAGCTTGCAAGATTTAAATGTAAACCATAAAATGTAAATGCCAAGTTGATGCCCCAATGGTTAAAGTGGATTAAGGATTTGTTAAAATTATTAAGTGAAGGTTGAATCCTAACTAAGTGTCAACCCCAATACTCCCCCCACTTGTACCAAGTAGTTGCTTGGTGCTCAAGAAGTAAGGCAACAAGGCCCACCCTAGCTCCATAGGTCAACCCAAGGAAATAAGTACTCCCGGAAAGAACACTGAGTGCCACGAGGTCGTCCCCGACCTATCACCTTCCGTTGCTTCCTTTCAATCCTCATTTAAATGGCAAAGTTGGGTCAATAATAGGTGTCCTATTAAGTCTAATTGATTTTAGACCTATGGACTAAGATAAATTGAGTTAGATAGTGTGTTTAGGCAAGATGTTGCTTGCCAAAAATTGGGTGCTTGAACCAAAACCGAAATTTAAATGCTTGCAAGAGTGAATGTTCTTAAGCACAAGATAAAGCTTGAAATGACATGTAAAGAACTTGAACCATACTTCCAAGAAAAGAAAAATGAAGTTGGCTTAAATCATTTACCACATGCCCATGATATTTGCAATAAGATAAGTGTTTGTGAGAGATTATAAACTAAAGACAAGTACTTGAAAAATAAAGCTTGCAAATGAAAGAGATTAGAGCATAAGATAGATCACTATGCCTCCATCGGCCTAAGCTAGCATTAGTATATGTGACTTCTACTTCTAGATAGTTTTAAACCATTAAGCACATTAGAAGCAACATACTAAACTAGCCATATGATTTTGGGGTTGGCTAAGCCAAGCTCACTCCAAGGTATAGGCAACAAATAAACTTTAAATGTTTTGAAAAAGAAAACTGAAATAACAAACCACTTACAATGGCATAAGGTGGAGGCAAGCCTTCCTATTTTGTGCCAAAGAGGGTTGAGAAAGAATGAAAAACAATGCTAAAACAACCTAGCCACACAACCTTGTCCTAATGACAAGTGGAGAAAACAATGAAAAGAAAATTCCAGAAAATTAAAACGACTACCTAGCCTTACAATTTTGGGGGTTGGCTAAGCCAAGCTCACACCAAGATGTAGGCACTAAATTAGATTACAATTTACAGAAAAATATTAACAAGAATGCAAGCCTCTAGGGACTCCCCAGGGCTTGCAATGCTAGAAAGATGAGAGAAGAGTTGGGTGTTGTTACCCAACCAAGAGAGGTCTTCCTTGTGTGTTTTAAGACCAAATTTTGGCAGCACTTCCCCTTGTGCTGACAATAATCTGCAAAAATCAACAAGCTATTGCTTGCTGGAAATGATGCAAAACATACAAAAATGTCAAAAGAAAATTTTTGTTTTTACACAAATTTTCTGCATAAAAATTTCAGCAAGTATAATGATTTATTGACCTATTCTAGAGTGTTAGCAAACCAAATATCTGATATGATATGGACAGAAAATGAAAGTAGAAAAACTAAGAGGCTCAAAGTAGGCTATGAAGGCAAGCTTCTAGCTCAAAGCTAGCCTTGCAAACCCTTGAGATAACTTGCAACTCATGAAACAAACAGTGAGATAAGAGCAAATATGAGTGAAATAGATAAATAACACAAACTAATTTGTAGTATCTACTACTCTACTCACATAGATCAATAACTACACTATTGAAAATCTACCCAAGCAAACTAGTTTGCTTGAGAAATCTACTCTATATCTCAAAGAAATGCTCCAAAAGACACAATATCACCTCAAATAAATGGATGTACCAAGACAAATCTTTTCTACACCAATATCCTCCAAAGCTCTTTTATTAACCAAGTAGGAAGTTGCAACAACTAGTTGCTACACGTTCCTCTCCAAAAATGAGAGCAAGAATGAATGAAGCAAGATGGGAGAGATGAGAAGTGTGAGGAAAGAATTTGGTAGCATAACAATAGCTCAAGAGATGGTGAAGAAATGAGTGAGAGAGGGCCTTCATTTATACTTGGAGAGGCAAAGTGACCCCTCTTGGATGAGAGCCAAGTGTCAACCACCAAGCAAATGAGAGGATCTCAAGGAGGGGGGTGCACTTCTTAGGGTTTGGGCATTGATTGATGAGGTGGATTGAGTTGGAGGGTGTGGGCCAAGGAAAATGGATGAGATGGATGGCTTAGGAGGGCGCACCTAAGGAGAGAGGGCCCCACACCTCAAGCTATTTTATGTTCTAAGGTTTTCACATGAAGGGGGGCGCAAATCTCCTGCGGGGGCGAATTAGTTGAAGTGGGTAATGTGTCTAGGGGGTGTTTAAAGGTTAGAAAGGGGTTTGGGTAGGTTAGGAATGGGTTTAATCATCATCTCCCACCTTTACTTCACACATTTAGCTCATATTTACAAAATTTGACATTTTTACTATGTCATGACTTAGCAATTAAATTGTTGTTTTTGACTGACCAAGACTCCGCATGGACAAACACCTAGCAAAAGTTGTCCAACTGAGCTGAAACTTGGTCCAAGGGTGTAGGGGGTCTCGATCCATTTCTTTTGAGTGCAAATACCCCTAGCAAAAATCCCAAGGACCCAGTTTTTACATTTTTTATCAAAAATAATTAAAATTAATTAATTAAATTACCCAACTTAGGCAATTTTAATAAATTAAAAAAAACCTATCTAGACTCGACGAAATTCCACAAAACTTTGAGAGATGTCTTACATGGTCATTTACAACATTCCTAAACACTAGCTACCAGAGGACAAAACCATTAGAACACCTTTCACCACTTTGGAGGAATTATTTGTGGGAGTGAAAAACTCAAGGGAAATTAATAAGGCTGGTTAGGCCAAATTAATAACTTGAGGAAAAAAACACTCAGTGAAAGGAACTCTAATGTTGAAGTCCTAAGGTAACTGACCTAACTATGATCCATGCAGACTTATTACATTATTATCCCACGCAGGGGAGCGGAAATTCCATTACAAAAATATGTGCTGAAGGCCAAAACATGCATTATAGAACCAGGAAGTCTCTGACTTGGTAGCATCTGATGATGCATATCTTCATGGTACATGGAGTTGACCCCCTAGTTGAATAGGTGGCCAACAGGGTGCAAGATTGTGTGATAACAGTGAGAAATAACTTGCCTATTCATATTACAAGTCATCATTTTTCTAATGATTAGCTTGTTACTTTGCACTGATTAATTGGTTAAAACTTAAGAGTGCTTTTATGGTTTGTGACAAATATTAACTTTAGTACATGAAGGTTTATGAGACAAGTATTGGACCTTTTAGTTTTAAATTTTATGTTGATTATGGCTTTACGTACTTTGTTGTATTGTTCATGTAACATTTTTGGATATTTATCTTGCAAGTTTTGGATAGAGGGCATCTCTTATCCGTACCCAAGGCTAGTGAAAGTTGAATGAGTTTGTAGGGAATATTAAAAAAATTGTATGAGTAGACCAGTTTTTCTTTAATGTTTTTTGAATGCCATGGTTCTGTTCATAATTTTCCCCCATTTTTACATCTAAATGACAAATCTTTTCGCTTGATCAAGGGGCCATTGGGATCATTGTTATGGTTTATGGTTGTAAAATTTTGATGTGTATGTTTATGACTAGCTGTTATGATCAAATCCATCTAGTATTTGTAATATGTCAAGTTTCAGGTATCAACATTCTAGCAAATGATATTTGAACATGATTCATTATACATGTCTTGAATCTTACAAATATGAATTGATTGTTTTCTCTTTGAATGCCAGAAACTTGGAGACATTATGGAGATGGCATTTGCAGGGCGTTATGTTCTTTTAATGATGGCACTGTTCTCAATTTATTGTGGACTAATTTACAATGAATTCTTTTCAGTTCCTTTTCATATTTTTGGCCCATCTGCCTACAAATGTCGGGATCCTTCCTGCAGGTAAACTGTATATGGGTTTTTGTATTTAGTGGAATATTTTAGTTTTGTTTTGTTGAAACATCTTTTCTATTCCAAAAATAGCTTTTGTGTCAACAGTTTTTCTTCCTTTGCAAGAAAGTTGAACCATATAGTACATAGAAGAAAAGCAATGTGCATCAGGAGGGCCCTCTCAACACAGCACCTCCTTTACCACCCACACGAGAATATCAAGCATCTACAATTGAGCTTCCATATCAGTTGACAAAATTCCTAAGCTGCAAATCTTTACCACAACCCTGTGTTGCCATGTCTTCCAAAAATATAACGAAACCCATGTTCTAAAACTCCTCTCTGTACCCATCAAAAACCACATCATCACTTTCCACAGGAGAGAGAGAGAGAGAGAGAGAGAGAGAGAGAGGTGTCACAGAACATACCAGAACTGAACCACCAAGATGGTTTCCTATGCATAATGCAACCAGAGATCCTAAAAAATGACTTCCTTCCGATGAAGAGGTCTAGAGAAGGTATTATGAAACCATTGGGTAATATGAGACCACAATTGTCTAGAAAAATTTCAGTCCCAAAAGATGTTCTTTAAGTCCTCTTTCATGCCACACTGCACACAGACCATCAGTGATGTCAGTTCTAAGAATTATATGCCTGCTAGCCAGCCCCCAAACTAGCACCTACCATTCATGAACACAGTAGGCTTAATTTTTCTCAATCTGTGATCAGCTTTGACCTGTTATGATTGTATGGCATACAGGAGTTGAAGCACAGATAGATTTGCCATCAGACCAAAGTCTACTCTCCACTTTGGCTGGCTAAACACCTGTAAAGGCTTCCTTAAACCTCTATTCAGAATGAAATATATTCTTTTTCCAAATATATGCGTGGGCAAGTTTTTCAGTGGGCAAATGGGTCCAACTTGACCCATCGATAAACTGTGAGTACTCATTGGGGCCCTTGGCGACTCAACATTGCTAGAGGTAAGCTTGAGTTGCCAATGCTTGGTAACTGCTTGCCTAGGCCAGTGAGTCAGGTTTGACCTGTGTGTGATCTAGGCCAAACCTGGCGAGTTTGGTAACTATGCAAGCAATGATTTACCAATCTTTCTAAATTCTCTTTAGTGCAAGGGAATCCTAAATTCAGAAATCAAAGACATTACAAATCACATCCGTGAGAGGAAATGAGCCTTTAATACAAAAAATATTTGTATCCAAGAGAATCTGGTATGTAATAAAAACTTTTTGTGCAACACTCCCACCAATGGCCCTAACTATCCATTTTTCTAGCAAAACTAAGCCTAGGTGTTTACATCTACTAGCCCAAGACCTTTGCATTCTCTATCCCGAGTTCACATTTTCTAGAAGTAAAGGTAAGGCTCTTGCATATGATGTCCCACCTAAATCTATTTTTTATACACTCTCTATCAAGGAATTGACTAAAGGATTCATGGAATATTAGTGCATAAGTTCAACTAAATTTTTATTTGATTGTGATAATAGTGTCCACTAGTGGTCATTCATGGCCCATGTGACTGCAGAAAGGACAATGATTAAAGTGTACTTTGGCGGTGTCTAAAACTTCTCGACAAGAAGTAGATCTAGAAAGTGTACTATAGATGTACTTAAAGAAAGTTGTACAATAAATATAATGAATCACAAGGTAACACCCTCAAGGGCGTGACTCCCAAAGAAGGGGGTTGACGCCTACCAAAGAAGACAAGCCCGCATGGAGGTGGCAGTTAGGAGGCGGCAATTGTTAAGGGACAKTGGTTCCAATTACAGATGAGGGGGGGGCTACTGGAAAGTATGGTGATTGATGGTTCTAGTAGCAGTTCCTGAGGCCAATGGCATAATGCCCAAGAGTGGCTTGGGCCCTGTAAAAAGGATCTCAGCTTGATACAGAGAGCTTCCCTCCAAACTCAAMCACACACAGTCATGCAATGAGCCAATTCTAAGAAGTTCCACAAAAATGGCTTCAAAACTGCAGTACTTGTTGAAAAACACCACAAGAAATACCACCAGAAACCAAGAACAAGCTGTGAGAAAAACCARTGAGGGCCTAGAAGTCCAAATTCTCAATGAGAGCCTATGGGAGTGGGGRAACAAGATAATATCTTCAAAGTCTTGCAAAACATGCCCCTAAACCACMAAAAAACCATCAAGGAACCACTGGAAAACCAAAGAACTTGTCAGAAAAATGTATTAAATCAACATTTCATAAACCAAAGTTCTTACTCCTTTAATAATGGACAACCACGGGTGAAAATCTTCAGATGTGAGGCAAACAAAGGCCTTTATCGACGAAAAGAAAGGCAGATTTTTCTGTAACGGATGTTCCAGATGCAATGGAACAGTTGGATTTTCTCTAGGATACACAGTGTTACCTTCTAAACCTGCACTTTAAGTGGTAAAGCCCTAAAACACAAGTGCAACCTTAGGGGAACTAAGATGGGTTGCCCTCTGTCATCACAACAATGCTCTCTGTCACTTTAGGCCAGCACTCCTCGGACACAAAGGGGGTGTCCCTAAGTGATGTGTATGGTAAAATTAGAAAACAAATAGGATGGCAGGCCAAGACTAGCGCCTATCCAATTAGGGAAAATGGTGTCTAAAGGCATTAAGAGGGTTCGAAAAATATGTATGGAGGGGGTGAGATTGTGCTGTTTCAAAATACTAAAATATGATAAATATCCCTATGAATGCTATTTCAGATTGCAGAAAATTATTGGGCCCTTGCAAAGGTGCTCCTTGATACACATGCATGACAACAAAGGGGTGACCTTGCTACAAGCAAGAAATCTGCCCTACCTTTCACTGAAATGACAGCAACAAACTAGCTTAATAAAAAAAATCAGCAAGGGAAAAGGCTAGGGAACGTTGAGTTTTGGTGTACCTTGGGAAGAGGTCCCCTTGTGGTTTTGGGTCTCTAACCACAAGAGGGAAATATTTGTGACTATGTACCTTGTACTTTATGTCTAATTCCACATTGACTTCACTTAAGTTAGAAAGGTGGAATTTTGTCACTTAAGGAAAAAGTGACATTTTATTCACTAAGTGGGGGAATGAAGGGACATAAAGTGAACTTAGGAAACTTAACCCAAAGTGGGTTTCTAAGTGAGTTTATTTTGGGATGATCTCACCCATTGATTAGATGTGGCTTGGAGTGATCTAGGCCATCCATCTTTAGGTTTCCTTATGGATTGTTCAAGAGGGGTGCATAGGCTCATGAGAGGCTCATTCACTCATTTGTTCACTTGGGGAGTTTGAGATAGAGTTTGAGGGAGAGATTTGTGGAAGTGGTTGAGGAAATTTAGGCCCCTTGATTGGTGGGACAAATGTAGAGAAAAGGGGAAATGGGAGAGAAATTAGGGAGAGGGAAATTAAGGAGAGAATATAGGGATTTTGGTGGGTGAGAGAATTAAGTGTAGAAATTTAATGACAAAATCAGCATGCACTATATTCTGTCATACACTTAGCAACCTAGAGATAACTGTCATGAATGAACTCTGATATGTGTAAACCCATATTCAGAAAATATCATAAGCAGAGATACACATTGCTAAGCACTTTTGCAGCAGAATAAACACAATGAACAACAATTACACATCCATGTAATACTCAGAAATTTAGGCAACCAGCCAGGGAAAACCCCAATGTGGGGAAACCCAAAGAGAGAGTTTTTATTAGCTTCAGGAAAGTATATCAGCAGCAAAATTACATTTAGCAGCCAGGAGAATCACTTACAAACACAATCTGTCCCACAAACTTGCTGCCTAGAAAATCGTGCCAAATCCTTACAGTTGTACGACCTTGCTGAAATCAACACCTCAATTTCCGTGCCCACAACAAGCTGCTATACCTTCCCTCCCGTACGATTGACATCCAACAGAAAATTCACCAAAAGTTGCCTCGAAAACCATGCCCACACTTGCCTCTATTTTCGTGCCCAAACTTCTTGTTGTAAGACCTGGACTGATCTGTACAGTACAGCCTGTCTTCAGCAATAAAACACAGCTGCTCCTAAACATAAATTCCTCCTTGGGAAATGTGCCCAATCTCCCTTGAAATCCGTGCCAAAAATTTGCTGCTCACTTTCCTCTCTCAAGCTCTCTCGGAAATCTCTCTCAATCTCTTCTTCATTGTGTCTTGCACACTACCCAATGCATTATCTTATAATTCGAAAGTGACCTTTCACTTTCCAAGTGTCTTTTCACCTCCCCCATCCCTAAATCCAAAGGCCAAGATCTAATCTTGCCTTTACATGATCAAGGGACATGATTCATTCCCTCCAAAATAAATCACTTAAATATTAAAGTACAATTTCACTTTATAACATAAGTGCACTCTATGAAATAAATTCACTTTAATATTAGAAGGTACACTTAATAAAAAAGTCACTTTAATAAAAGAACCACTTTATTACAACTTTATAAAAACCCATTACAAAATCAAGTGTCTAGTACTGCAAATACAACGCTACTTCCGCATACAACACAAAACATGTAGATTACCTACCGAGCTATAAAAGATAACACTCCCTCTTAGTGAGGGATGTACTCGTTGCCATCACCATCATTCGGTCCCATCACACTGTTCGCAGTAGGAGCTCCCTCTAAACCTGAAGCCAACCTCAACACCTTCACAGAACTCGAACCAGAAGATCTTCTCTTGACAACCACTTTGAACCCTGAGCTCCTAGGAGAATCCACTCCACCCTGAGCTTTGGTTCAATCACACCAGCGAAGCCTCTTGCTGGTGCTCAGAAGAGACTCCCTCTCTTCCCTTGGAATGCAATACTGAATCCTTGGGCCCACCGCAGTCTCAGCAGCTTCCTGCTCCTCATCCGACGTTGAATCATAACCTGAAGGTTGTCCTCGCAACATGTACAACCTATCCACCCGATCACCAATCAACTGTGGTTCAACTAGGTCCACTCCCTCCCTGTAGATAAATACATGTCCCCTCTTGAACAATGTGTTAATGTTTAAGCCATTATTATAGATCTTTGCATTTCAATCAATAACAACAACACAAGATAAGATCACTGAGAAATACACAATCACAAGAGACACATCATTTATCCTGGGAAATCCTCATGGAGCAGAAAACCCAGTAAAACTTCCTTAATATAGATAGCCAATACAATGCCAAAAGATAACTCAAACAAGTACAAAAAGTCCTCTCCTAAAGATGTGCCTCTCTCTCTCTCTCTCTTCTCCAACTGCAGCTCCGAAACTTGTCTCTCAATGAACAAGTGAGCGTGTGTCTAAGTGAGGCGCTAGCCTCCTTATTTATACAAGACTGGCACGTGTGGGAGTGTCCTTTCACTAGCAGGGCCGAATTCTTCTTCTGGGTGGTTATAACCACCTTTATTATATTATGGGGCCTCTTTGATATATTTTGGGGCCGACTTCTCTTTCTGCCTATTACAATTACATTATGACCAATCCGTAAAAGGGTATTTGGTCCTTTTACAATAGCCGACATGATCAATCCACAATGGGGATTGATCCACTGAATAATATATCAAATAATAATAGGAATACACTTTGCAGTTACATTATTTCAACACTCCCCCTTACCAAGAAGGGTATTCTATAGCAGCATCAGATGAGAGAGAGGCCTTTATCATCAACAGCATCAGGAGGACATCATCATCAATATCATCTTGGAACATTGACTAGCATATCTATAAATCATCAGAAGTTTTCTTCATCGGCAACATCGTCATGCTCAAAGGAATGCAATCATCATCTGCATCAATATGTATTAGTATAAAACTAATATCATCATCATCACAGCATGAGGCTGGCTCATTATAATACAGGATTGGCTTTACGTCACAGCTGTTAAGCTGGAAGCTCAGTACTCGTCTTGCTTTACGTCACAACAATCAAGATGGAAGCAAGATACTAGACTGGCTTTACATCACAACTTCTCAAGCTGGAAGCACAGTACTAGTCTCATCTCATTGTCTTTCTTTACGTCACAGCACTCAAGCTGGAAGCAAGATACTAGACTGGCTTTACGTCACAACTATCAAGTTGGAAGCACAATACTAGTCTCATCTCAACGTCTTGCTTTACGTCTCAGCAATCAAGCTGGAAGCAAGATACTAGACTGGTTTTACGTCACAGTTATCAAGCTGGAAGCACAGTACT
>ML843756.1:18993-29513 GCA_009831015.1 Picea engelmannii | reverse complement strand
GAGACCACTGCCAAAAATAGCACGTCTAAAAATAAATATTGCTAAAAATAGAAAGTCCTCGGAAGTCAATGTGTATATACTCATCAAATTTGATTTTTCATATGGAATCCAGAATTGCAATCAGAATCACCATCTGACCTCCCGATCTCCGCCTGCTAAAAATAGAAAGTACCCAGATGACATCTCGGAAAGGGTTCACTGGCCTGAAAAATGCAACCAGGAGCAATACTACGTGCTCAAAAAATGTCATGTAAGTCTCTAGACAATGTCTCCTAAAAATAGGAAGTTCCAAAAAAATAGCGAACCCCTAAAAAATAGGGAATTGGCTGAAAGCAACAATCTGTCTCTCTGAACCATGAAGAATTGAACTAGCTCTGTCATTGAAGAAAAAAATCACTACTGAACCAATCTTTGCACCTGCACTCGATGGAAAACAACCTCGGTTTGATGAAATGTTGTCTGTGAAGATAAGTATGAATGTTAGTAGATGAAGGAAGTACTGGCTCCTAACCCCAGGATTTCCAAGTGAGAAAATCCAAGGGTTAACAGGACCCCGCTATAGGTTGTCCCAACATCCCCACTATAGGCTGTCCCAACATCCTATACATCATACCCAGTGTGATGCCAAGCTTCACTGCTGCATCCTGGGTATCTTCTCCTTCTGACCATATGAGTACCTGTCCATCCTCAAACATAACTACATACCCCAAATCCTCCAGAGCTGATACTCAGAGGAAATTTAACTTCAACTCTGGAACAAACAACAACTCGGCTACCTCTAGAGAACCTCCTGACTCTAGCTGGAATCTGACACATCCAACCCCCTTCACTACATGCATGGTTCTAGCCCCACTTCTCACATGCAAGTCTGAACATGTCCCTGAAACACGAAGGAACATCAACCTCATCCCTATCATATGGCGAGAGGATCCACTGCCCACAATGCATGCCCTAATGTCCTCATACCTTGCAAAACTGCTACTCGAAAGAAAATAGACCTGAGAAAATTCCTCTTCAAATTTCTCGGCAAAATCATCCATCTCATTAGATGTTGATGTTGCTACTTGTGTTTGCTTCTTCTTCTTCTTGTTGGGACACTGGCTTGTATAGTGGGTAGTCTTATGACATGCAAAGCATTTTACTTTGCTCATGTCCTTGGAACCTCCTCCACTATTCTTCTTCGCATGAAGAGCACCATTCTCCTCTTCAATCTTTGGCTGGCTAGCTTGTGAGGAATCAACTCGCAGCTCCTCCTGGGTGAAGTCATCCCATAAGCTCTCTCAATCAAGGAGTTTCTCCCGAGCCACCACTCCTCAGACTAACACCTCCCACTGCTTGGTGAATCCATTCAAGGTTGTCCTCACCAACTTGGTTTCATCCACGGTCTCTCCAACAGCTGCCAATTCATCTTTGCTCTGAGTGAACTTGGTGAGATATGTAACCACTAACTCTCCCTTGGCCATCTTCATGCTTCTCAGCTTCTCTATAATCAACATCTTCCTGCTCTGGTTATTAGATCGGTACAATTTCACTAGGGCCTCCCACATATCCTTACTTGTCTTCTTGCTAGACAGATGAGGAATGATATGGTCTTTGACTCCATCAACAATGATTCTCCTTGTCTTCACATCCTTCTTGAGATGGGCTGGTTGTTGTGCTGGATCTACTGGAAGTACTGCTTTCCCTTCAGCAAACTCTCACAATCCATTTTCCTCCAGCAACAAACCCATTCGCTCCCTCCATGGACTGAAGTTTGAGGCGCCCTCCATCCTGTCTTCAAACCTCAAGCCCGCACTGGCTATTTTATGTCAGTTGCTCTGACTCACACACTCTTTTTGGTAACTCGTCCCCTTGTTGATTCACACCCTAGTCTGCACAACAAATGACTTGGCTCCTTCTGTATTCAGAGGTTGATCTCTAATACCATGTTCAATTCCTATAACACAACACAAAAATTATTGGCAATAATTTACTTTAACCCAAAAATATTCTAGCTGATATAAATTCTGGAAATTATGCAAGCAACCTACAACTGAGTTATTTAACCAACATTACAGAGAAAAAGCTAATAGAGACCAAGCACATAAAAAAAGACAACACCAGAAATATCCTGGAAACCCCAGTGTGTGGAAAACCAAGAAAGGAGGGGCTTTAATGGCTTCTGAGAAATTGGTTTATAGTAGCAAATACACCAGAAAATTTCTTATAGAAATTTGTCTTCCTCTAGTAGTTGTATGGCCCAACTACTTGTGTTGTACGACCCAACTAGACTCGCCTAGCAGACTTGGCCCTTGCTCAACCCAAGAATACGACCTGTACGACTCGACCCAAGCAGTTTTAGAATCGGCCTATACGGCCTGGGACAATTTGACCCTTGATGTTGGTGCGCCATACAGCCTGTATGGCCTCCTTTCTCTGTTGTGTATGGATTGTCCTCTGCCTCTCAACTTGCTGCTGTGGAGTTTGTTGTTCGACATGCTCTCTGCCTGCAAAATCACCTCAGCCAAAGCTCCTACACTTGCCCTCTTTCTTAGCCAAGCACCCTCCTTCAGTGGTCTTGCTCAATGAGAGTTGTGTGTCTCCTTCTTACTCTCAACTCCTCAATTTATCTTTCCTTCAACCTCCTTTATGCCTTTAGATGTGTGCCTAGTTCAACCTTCAATGGCTCAGATTGAGGCGCCCCTCCTTGTTTGGACCCTGTTATTGCGCAATTTGTACTTTGGTAGAAAGGAAAGGTGAATGAAGACAAATTGACGTAACGGGAGATTATCCTATCACTGTCACCTCAATAGGATGTTTCTTTTTATTTAGGGTGGTAGGCCCAGGGGAGACGTCCCCGGTGACCTGGGATTTTGAGAAGGCAAGGGATAAAGGCCAAGTAAAAGGTTCCCTCTCACAAGTCACCACCGATCAAAAAGTTTGGCTAAACAGCCAATAAAGAGATAATAAAACCAGAAGTGTACCTGCCCAGAACAAAGCTACATGAAACTATATTTGCAAGATCACTTGCTGGTTAGTACTTAATATAACCAGAGACTTTCTCAATAAAAGCAATTGACTAATATATTGATGAAGTAAACAAAGATGTATAGCAGCAATAATCACAATACAATACTTCACAATTAATGCTTTAAAGAAGCTTCAAAATGAGCAAGAATGATTAATCATCAATATCATAACACCAACATTCATCAGAAGCAAATAAGGCTATGCATTAGTCAATCTTTCAATTGCTTAGAAAAGCTTTAAATGTTGCAAAGTATGGTTGTAACTTAACTCAATAGTAGCAGGAATAAGGTTAGTAGATCAATTTAATCTAGGGTTAGGAGGTGTTAGTAGTTTGTTCAAAGATTTGGATGTTTGAAGGTTGTGATCAAAACTCTCAAGAGAGAGAGATCTTAGACCAATGTCTTCATAGGGAAAATGGAGTCAACAAGTAGCAGCAAGAATTGAAGGAGCCAGATGATAGTAATAAAGCGAAAGACAAGGAATTTGATGGATGAAGTATTGGTAAGCCAAGTCTTCAACCACCAAACCCTAGGGGAAAACGACTACTAAGGTGTAGGTAACCCTAGGCCTTAGTAGGTTTTCCTCCTTCTTTAGCTCAATGATGTAGCAAAAACGGCTAGGATGAAGTGACAAGTACTAGGGTGTTGCAAAGGCAAGGCCCTAGCAATGGCTTCAACAAAACAACTCCTTGGCACAATCTAGTAGGTGGATAGCAAATTGGAACAAGGATAATAACATGTGCTTGATCCCTAGGGTTTAGTCCAGCAATTTCATTAACAAAATGCAAAGTAAAACACCATAACCATTCAAGTAAGAGAAGAATTACAAAAATTTACTCATATTCACCAAATATCATCAAGCAAAACCCTAGTTGTAGACTTTCCACCAAGAAAAATGCCAAAAGTCACCAAAAGTAGCCTTCCTTCAACAAGTGCGCACTAAATTTCAGCCAATGAGCCCCAAGAGGGCGCAAATTTCAGACCTCACATAAGTGTGAGTGAAAGATCATGAGAAAAAGAGAGTTTTAGCTCTCTACTTATACCATACCAATGACCTTAAATTTTTATTTAGGTCAAAAAGGTTGACATGGCCAAATTTACATCAAAATACTGTTTTACTTTAAATGTCAAATAAAACCCTAAATCAAGCATAAATGATGACGTCATGCCCTTTTAGGGTGACGTTAGACCCTTTTAGGGCAACGTTGGCCTCTTGGGGCAAAACGTTAGGCCTTCTTGGGCCTCAGGAACCTGCCACACATGCCACCTGGCACACAACTGCCTCCCAAAACCTCCAAAAGCATTGGATGACATCATGGGTGTCCTGGGTGACGTCATGGGCCTTCCAAGGCCTACGTCCTGGTGGAAAGGGCACAACCCCCCTGGGTACGGGTCTACCAAGTTGCCTCTGGTGGAGCGTCCTCCTCTTTCTTCGGTGCAATCCTCTGATCTGTGTCTGCCCCCTGCTGGGGTCTCAACATCCATCTAGTGGGATTTCAGCCCCATGGAGGTCCGAACTAATCATCTCCCCATGTGCACCTGTCCATAAGGGTACTTGTCCATCAGGTATGGTCCTGAAACATCAACAAATACGCCCTCCATGGGCTCATAAGTCATAGGGATCATAACAATGTCAATCACATCTAATCATCAAGTTATTAAACATGTGCATAAAACCCCCTTTACCTGGACCAGTGCTCAAAGACATTATTCTAATCTACAAGCCAAGTTTGGAGGAAACGCTAGGACATCCTATTGGGCTAATGCTCACTGGATGTGGGATGTTTCCGAGAGAGATCAAATCTAAGCCATGTGAGTGGATGAAGTGGCTAAGGGATGTTTGGGCAAGGGGTGTAGTGATAGCAGGGAAATGTATGGCTTACTTGTGGGTTCCTCTATATAGGGTGAGTTGCACCTGTCATGGATGCAAATGTTTCCAAGCCCATTCATGCCTTTTGTCTTTATTTTTATTGCTTTTTCTTTCAAGAAGCTAGTGTAGGGGACATTGCCCTGGCGTGGTGACTAGTGGTGGCAATGTTACCCACAAACATTCCACGAAAATGAGAAGGTTGGCTCGTGATGAGACCCCCTTTCTCTTGGCTATGCCACCAAGAGCCACTACCCTGGCGTGGTGACCAACTGCTAGTAGTGTCATACCGCTACATGCCCATGGACCTAATAGGTTGGCTCGTGATGAGACCCCCTATCCTCTAACTAGGTCTTGTTTTATTATTTTTATGGGTCCCTCTGCTTCTTGTTGAGAAGCTTTTTACTGCTTTCTCGGGGATCCCTGGGCAAAGCATCTCAAGGTTTCATTCTTTGGCTTCTATCTTTTGCCAGCTACTTTTACCCTCTGGGCCTTTAGCCCCTTCTTCCCACAAGGTAAGGTACAACCCTTAAATATTTGGCCAACCTAATGCCCGAACCAGTGTAATGGGATGGATGAGCGGGAGAAAGATGGAAAGTGGTAAG
The DNA here is from genome assembly GCA_009831015.1 of Picea engelmannii. NCBI lineage: Eukaryota > Viridiplantae > Streptophyta > Pinopsida > Pinales > Pinaceae > Picea > Picea engelmannii. Next base: position 24,033 of record ML843756.1, on the reverse strand, counting down.
TATGGTGGGAGCGGACGATGGTTTCTCATGAATCCCCCCAGTGGCAAATCAAAACCTATGGTCACCAGCTTACTAGCGAATCCTGTCATTCCCCCCAGATATGGTCAAGTGGATAGGTATAAGATCCAAGCACCTGTTAGAAACAAAAAGAATTGAATGCCCATATTCAAAGGTTTTGAGGATCAAAGTGACACATACCATGATACCCAGACTCATTACCTCATGGAGAAAGATCTATTTCTATTGATTTTTCAATAAGCTAGGTTAAGCATGAAGTTCATTCCATTTTAGCATTTAACTTAACCATAGACAATAATGTTGCAGCAACCAAGATCACAAGAAGAAACACCATGCACAAGAACACAAGAAGTATTCTTGGAAACCCTTCTCAACAAGGGAAGAAAACCCAGCCAAATCCTTTTCTATATTCTTCAAGAGAAAGACCTTCACCACCAAGAAAGACCTAGCACACAAGAGGGTGCTCAAACCCTAGAACTCTAGCGCCCAAGAGAGGTGCACACCTTTTCCCAAGTAGATGTACTTGCTGAAATTTCTGAACTGACATGAAAGATGTGTTTCCTCAAAGGGGATTTTACATTTACTTATACTAACCTAATTTTGTCAACAAAAGTGTCTATTGGCACAACGGGGCCGACCTCACTTAGCTTATAATATATTTATTATTATTATTATAATTAATATTATCCAGATTAATTATCTTTTACATTTATTATTAATCACATTAAGGTGGGGCCGACCTGTATCCTTTACATAACAATTAGGGTTACAGGCAGGTCTGACTCTTGAACAATATATAGCAAAGGATCTGATACACCCACTAGTGCTCATCCACTAGGGGCACATCCATAGGGATGTCATATCTCTAGTTCACTGCATTACACAGGAGAACCAGATCTTCACACGTTCACCTGTGCTCATCCACAGGCACGTCCACTCTACAGATCTTCATTCTCACTGCCTCACACAGGAGAATCATCTGGAGTCTTCTTGTCAACTCTACTGCTCAGAGGAGGCTAATACATCATCTTCATTTCAGTTCACATGACGATGCACCCAAGACTTTGGGATTTCACGCGTTCACCTTGTGCTCAGCCACAGGCACGTCTAACTCAACAGATCGCCTTTCCCACTGGATAATCATTTGGAGTTATTCTCAACTCTCTGAATGGAGAAGGTCATCTCTACGTTCCTAGCTCTATCTCAGGCAGGAACCCCGTACCCTTCTTAGGGGCTTTCTCTCAGGTTTGTAAGCTGAGAGAAAGACTCACATAGCTGCAATGATCCACACCTCACAGGCTTGTAAGCTGGAGAATGTCTCACATAGCTTCATTCATCAACACTTCCTCTTAGCGAGGGAGTCATTCTTTATTATGCCAAGTCTCACACGAATGTATTTTTAATTTTTTCTTGGCTGGAATTATCGACACTCCCTCTCAACTAGGGAGTCATTCTTCACGAAGTTAATTTGGTGAAGATATCTGTAATCATCTCATGTGTAGGAAGGTACTGCATGTGTATGATTTTCCTCTGCATCATATTTCTGATATAAGGATATTTCATCTCATCGTATTTTGATCCATCAGGAAACACTGGGTACTCAAGGAGCTTTACTCACGACTCTTGGTTATCATCATAGGATCCATCTGATGGTCAAGTAAATTTGTCAGAAGCTTGTGAAGCCACATTGCTTCGCACACTCGATGTTATATACTCCGCCTCTGTGGTACTCAAGGCTACAAAGTTTTGTTTCCTACTGCATTAGGAAACCATGGAAAACTTCACGATAGAACATCAGTCGAATGTGCTTTTCCGGTTCACTGTACTTTCTGCTCAATCTGAATCAACATATCCTGCAAACTCAAGTTCATACTGGAGGCATATCTCAGGCCATATCCAACTGTGCCTCGTATATATCTCAATACATGTTTTGTTGTTGTCTAGTGAGTCTGTCTCGGTTGACTCATGAAATGACTAGGCACATTCACTGTATGGCATGAATCAAGTTTGGTGTTTAACCAGATACATTAGTGATCCAAACAGTTGTGGATTAGTCTCGTCTGAATCATCATCAATCTTCTTCTTTAAACCCACCACGATGGATTTTGCATTCTGTCATACTGAACTTCTTTAGTATTTTCACTGTATATTTTCCTTGACTCGAGAAAATATTATCGATCCTCTGCCATACTTCTTGTCCCAAGAAGTAGTGCATCATACTCAGATTCTTCATCTCGAATTCAGAAGTCAAGGATTAGTTGTATCCACCAACAATGCTTTCTGAATAAGTCATCAGGATCAGGCTCTCGTCACCAACTCTGTAATGATATAGGTTTGGATCAGCAACACTCTTGCTGAAATCCAAACTCATCAAGAATCTATCTATCTGATATAGTTTCCAACTTATGGATGGTAGTACGAATGGAAGTGTATCGGGTTCACTGGGTCAACTGTCTAATCATAGACAACTCCCTTTGTTTATGAGAAACATTTGGCTATAGATCTCGTTTTATATTTCTCGACAGTTCCATCAGCTGCATGCTTGATCTTATAGATCCACTTGGAAGTTACCATAAACTTCCCTTCTGGTCCCTGAATAATATCTTATACATCATTCTTTAAGATATATTGGTATTCTTCTGTTATGGCATCTTTCCATACCTGTTCTCTTGTTGCTTCTCTAAGACAAGGAGGCTCAACATCAATGAAGTGGCTCATGACTGAAGGATAGCTTGAAAATCTCTTTCGCTTTCTCGGTATGTGCCTTGAGAAGCTTGTATGTTTCTCTGCCTCTTGCAGAGTAAGTCTAGGTAGCCCTTTTATGCCCTACTGCAATATCTCTAAACATATCAACTGGAATAATGTTTGTCTCCCTCTGGACTGCAGAAGGGGGAGAAGGTATTGTCTCACTGTCAATCTCCATCTGAGATTCTTTGGGTCTTTGAAAGACTATCTCTTCTTCAAGGACAACGATTTTGCTTATCTCAATCTGTCTCTGACTAGGGATGTCGATCTGGAATGTTTTGAATATTCACTGTATCCTTTCTTTCTAAAGGATCTAGCTTGGACTTCTTCTCTTTGGGTACATGAAAATACATTGGGCACCCAAATATCCTGAAGTGGTCAATCTCAGGCTTGACTCTGGTGGAGGCTTCTTCGGGAGTTGTGTTTTTCAAAGTCTGGTGAAGACTCTTGTTCTGAACATATACTGTGCCATGCATGCTTATGCCCATAGAATCATAGAAGGATTCTGATCATGCATTATTGCATTGGTTTCTTTAGTGATGGTTCTATTCTTCCTCTTTCTCAAATAGTTTTGACTCCTTCTGAGTCAAGTGGCTCCCTCTGAGGGATAGACATCTTCCTTTCTTGTTAGCCTATCTGAAACAAGAAAACAAAACAAACCAACAAAATAATTTTTCCTAAAGGAGAATAATGAGTACATCTCTAGAATCAAAACAATTTGAGGAATGTTGTCACAGCTACAACACCTACTTGTAATGTAGCAAACTTTAGAAATATAGGTTAGAGGAATGACAATTATAACAATCAAACCTGGAGTCTTCACTTTGAGTATGTTGTTCCTCTGAATGCATTGAGATCCCTCTAGATCCATGACTTCAATAAAGGTTCCTTCCTCATGCAATTTCCCTCATGACAATGATATAAATAATATATACAAGTGCATACTTGAGGATGTTGATATGATTTCTCCAATGGCTCTTGGTTGATCTCTATCCTCTAAGATCTTTATGAAGAAGATACTCACGGTGTCACGTTTTGTCATCTTTTGTTAATTTGAAGTTGGCCCTTCAATGTAAGGGCTTGAGTAGGTGATTGGCTTCCTTGTCCTGATGTCATCTTCCTTACATTCATTGATAGTTGTCTCTGGTAAACCCTTTTTTATTACCCACAATGAGTCTTCCTCTAAAGTCTTGTCTTCCAAGAACTTGAAGTTTGCTTGATCCATCAAGCTTATCTTTCATCATAGCTTTTGTTCATCATAATTTTAGATTCTTCACAACCCTTGTCATCTCGGCTAGTAAACCTAACAGCTAGGTTAGGCTAGCACTTTTAGGTTTAGTTGGACTTACGAATGCGAACAATAAGCCTTTGAAAGATAGGATAATAATGGTGAGTTGAAGAGCTCCTTCAATGAGTTGCAGAAACCCAATTCTGAAATTTCTGCAAAAATTAGTGAAACCCTAGGGCCAAAATTTCAAAATGCTCGGAATTTCATTTGGAGAGTCTCTGGAGGTACGCTGGAGAAGGCCGTACTCTCCTAGGCCAAAGAATGCCTCAACGTTCAAGTTTTAAGGGGCTAAAACACCCAAAAGAAGAGGGCCATACGGATTTTCTGGAAACCCTAGGAGGGTCGTACGGTTATGCAGAAGAGGAGGGATGACTTGTAAAAGATGAGACTTGGTAGATGCTTGTGCAATGGGTTCTTTCAAGACCTATGCTCTGATACCATGTTGATTTTTCAATAAGCTAGGTTAAGCATGAAGTTCATTCCATTTTAGCATTTAACTTAACCATAGACAATAATGTTGCAGCAACCAAGATCACAAGAAGAAACACCATGCACAAGAACACAAGAAGTATCCTGGGAAACCCTTCTCAACAAGGGAAGGAAACCCAGCCAAATCCTTTGCTATATTCTTCAAGAGAAAGACCTTCACCACCAAGAAAGACCTAGCACACAAGAGGGTGCTCAAACCCTAGAACTCTAGCGCCCAAGAGAGGTGCGCACCTTTTCCCAGGTAGGATGTACTTGCTGAAATTTCCGAACTGACATGAAAGATGTGTTTCCTCAAAGGGGATTTTACCTTTACTTATACTAACTTAATTCTGTCAACAGAAGTGTCTATTGGCACAAGGCCAACCTCACTTAGCTTATAATATATTTATTATTATTATTATTGATATCATCCAGATTAATTATCTTTTACATTTATTATTAATCACATTAAGGTGGGGCCGACCTTTATCCTTTACATAACAATTAGGGTTACAGGCAGG
>WSFP011334862.1:0-38307 GCA_009831015.1 Picea engelmannii | reverse complement strand
AGGTAGCATCACTATAGCCACACAAGTTATCTCATGATCAAATTGATCACACCACAAATATCACCATCATACCCACACAGGCTCTGCCATAGTCACACACACATAATATTTGATGATCATGTCACAATCATGCATATGGGGCCTCATCAATTCATGTAGCATCTCTCTAGTGGGAACATCCTCATCATCCTATCAGACCTTATGTAATTACATGCATTTCAGATAGCTCACACAGAACTAGGAAACCATCCATCTCACACAAAATCTAGAATATGCAGTTGAGCAAATTTACATAGAACTGCACTACTACCCAATCCAAATGGAGTTTGGGCAACTGAAACTCACCATCTCACACAAAATCTGACATCTAGTTCTCACATAGGATCATCCAGCTCACTGACATGGAGTCTGGATTAACGATCACTCATGTACATAGGGTCATCCAACTCACTAACACGGACTCTGGATCAACTATCACTCATATAGAACTATCCCTTTTGGTTGGCACACCAGGTATCCAACCCACAATGACTGGGAATCTAACCACGAGGGTTAGAAGATGTATTGCACACACACTACCCATCTATCCCAAGTCTAGGAAACACCTCCAACCACATAGGTTCACCCTCCAACCTGAAAATATGTGAAAATCGCTCTCCCCGAAGAATCCACATCTACTGGCCTTGTGTGAGGTCATGCTAACTAGTGCCACAATCAGTAACTTGCCTATAAATGACCACATGTTTCTTCCACACTCTGTAAGCTACTTCCCTAAGAATCACATATGTGACTCATCACTCCCTCTTATGAGGGACATCCTTTTGGACCATGCCAAGCTTGTCCATGAAGTACACAAACTTCACTCTTGATAGAGGCTTGGTCAACACATCTGTTATTTTTTCATTTGTATCGAGATATTGGAGATTCAATGCTCCCTTCTACACCATATCTATGATATAATGGTACCTAATCTCGATATGATTATACTTTTCATGAAACAACAGGTTCTTTGACAACTTCACACAAATCTGGTTGTCACACTAGATACAATTCGCCTCTAACTCGAGATCAAACAATCTTGCAAGAAACTTTTGAAGCCACACTTCTTTGTTTCTAGCTGAACAAGTTGCTATATAATGTGCCTCAATCATACTGAGTGCCACACTAGTCTACTTCCTGTTGAACCATGAAATCATAGTTGATCCCACGTTGAAGCAACATCCAAATGTACTCTTCCATTCTTCGACACTACCGGCCCAATCTGAATTAGTATAGCCTTGTAGGCTGATCTCGAGATATGAAATATATCTGAGTCCATAGTCAATTGTACGTTTCAGGTATCTCAACACATGATTTTCTGCAACCAAGTGAACACATCTTGGTTCAACCATGTATTGACTCAAAGTGTTCATCGCAAAGCATATATCTAGTCTAGTGTTCATCAAATACATCAACAAACCAATCATTTGCCTGTACATGGTCACATCCACTATCTCTGAAGAAGTATCACTCAGTAACTTTAGGTTCTTCACCATCGGTGTGGGAATGGATTTACAATCCATCATATCAAATCTCTTCAGGATTTCTACCACATATTTTTCTTGACACAGGAAAATCTCATCTGGTTTCTGCCACACCTCTAGACCCAAAAAGTGATGCATCATACCCAGGTCTTTCATTTCGAACTCAAATGAAATATTTCTCTTGCATTCAACAATGATTTTCTCATTCCATGTTAGAAACAGGTCATCCAATATCAAAGGGAAACCAATCCCAGGGTCATCAAAATAATTGTATGGCATATCTTTCCCTGGGTGCTTTCTTAAGCCCATACAAATATTTCTTCAATCTGCAGACATGAGATTCCTTCTCATGTATCTTGTGGCTGCTATATGTACACTTCTTATTACTACTGGAGCAAGTGTCTCATCATAATATTCTCCCTCTTTTTGGGAGAATCTTCTGGCCACAAATCATGCTTTGTACATATCTATGTTGTCATCAACAACATATTTGATCGTGTAGATCAATTTGGAAGTTGCCACTAACTTCCCTTCTGGTCTCAAGGAAAAATCCATATCCGAGTCCTTATGATTGGATTCCTCCTCTATCATTGAAACAAGGGAATATTCCCACAAGGTATCTTATCTCCTCGAAGCCTATGAAGCTTTGATCTAGCCTCCTCAACTCATGGCACCTGTCTATCAGTTCTGGAAGGTGTCTCTCTCTCCCATCTAAATATGAGGAGGAATACTTTCTCAATGAAAGTCTCTAATCCACTGACTCTCTCTGAGATCAAACTCACTTCGAGTCTCCATGCTCCCTATGAAGCTTGAATCCCTTTGAGTCTATATTATCTACAAATCCATCTTCTCCCTCTGTATGTGATGATCTCCTTTGAAGCCTAATCTCCTATTAATGGTCCAGGGGAGGTTGGTCCTCCCTACTGGATCGTGATGGCTAACTCCCTCTGAACTCTAGCTCCTTCTAAGATGGTATTTGGTGTGGTTTCTTGCCTCACCATTGGTGGAGCCATCTTCTCCTTTTCATGATCATCAATTCTATATATCTTTGCATCCTATGAAGTGTTACAAGCCCATGCTAGTCTCTTCCTGGTTACTGCAATGATTCTAGGTAGGCCGTTTTGGATCTACTAACTCTTCCTGATGATATGGAGAGTGATCAAATGAACTATATGGATCTGTTTGGTCATATTTGGAGCCTTCTTCTCTCTACAATCAATCTCCATATGAGATTCTCTGTATCTCACAAAAGTAACCTTCTTTCCAGAAGGTTTTAACTACGTCCTTTTTTTTTCTTTGGTACATGGATGTATAAGGTCATGTATACAACTTCTTATTTGGATAGTCTTCTCCATGTCTCAAACTAGATGCCATCTAATATGTTGCCTCCTACAACTGTCACTATATCTCCTCTTCGATTTATCACCTGTGACCTTCCCGGAACAAGGCCAACAACAAGGGAAAACAATAGACAAGAATAATACTCTTATAATGAGAAAACAATAGACAAGAATAATGAGAACAATTGTCACAATAGATCCTTTTCAGAGCTATCACTTGTGACCTTCCTAGAACAAGATCCAAAATAAAAATACAGTAATAAGAAATAGGAACAACACTCTTCCACTATTGTGACCAATAATTCCTCCATGGTAACCTGCCCGGAACAAGAAACAAGAACTACAATATCTGCATGGTAACCTCCATGGAATTTACAAGATAACTTGCCCGATACAAGAGCAACAAGAGGAAAAATATTTCCAATATAATAACATTTTCATAAGAACATATCTAAGGTAACAAGAATAAAAGACAATTTCATGGTAATCATCATAGCATTACCAAAGTGACCTGCTTGGAAGCAGAATAAGAAATATCTCCTAGAGGAGATGTTAGTTCATATTGCAAACAAGTACAATAAGCATTTATATCAATAGTACTCACATGCTACCAAGTATTCATTTTATCTAGCAGTAATAAAACCTTTCAAAGATTTGTGTCCCAACTATAGTGTTTACTTGTAATGTAGTAATTTTCAATTTGATATGTGCAAATTGGAAACTTATCAATTTAGTCAATCAAACCTAGAACCTAGAACGTGGAGTCTTATCTTCAAGAACAAGTGTTGTTTCTTTTCTTCTGAGTTTCCTTCACTCAATATGACAAGTATTCTCTCCAACTTGTCCCCTGCACTAAGACAATATGCTTTCTTGACATAAATCTGAGTTAGGGAATATAATGAAAATAAAATCTAAAAAATCAACCTTAATCGATCTAATATTTTGACTAAAGTCAACTTATAACTTTAAATTTAACTAGAGGTTTGACTTCAACAAATCAAAGTACAACTATATGTTCATAAGATCACAATAATTCCATAACAACTAGAGGCATATAAAAAAAATCAAACCTGGAGTGCATTGTTCCTATGAATATGTTGGATCTGAGATCCCTTTGGCTCTACGATTTTTTCTGGGACAAAATGTCCCTTCTCCTACAAACAACCTCAATATAGTGATACTATTGGCACAGGGGCATACCCAGGGTTCAACGCTTACAATAGTGCACCAATAAAACCCTAACTACCGGCCCTTTCAGCAACACATGTCAAGAAGATGAAGTCTCACCCAAGATAGAGGTAGGGGTGGTTGCAGGACTCAAATGTATGCAACCTTAGCTGGGACACAAATCTGTGATTGTAACACCTTAACAAAGCACTTAGCAATTATAGTTCATTAATATTCAATCTTATTTTACAAAGCAACTAGACCCTAATAATATATCAGTGCAGTATTCACACAGATCCAGTAGAGTCAAGCACCAAGCATACCAACATAGATCAGATCTAGCATTCATCACTAATCTACAATATTAGATTCTTCTAAGCATATATCAGTGCACTAATCATTTAACCACATAAACAAGAGAACAACCATAAAGCACAAAGCAACCACAACACGGGATATACGTGGTTCACCCCCACCCTGGGGCTACGTCCACCAAATCTTCTTCTTTATTTCTTTCTGTTAATATTATACATGCACAGAGCCATGATATCTTACTCCGTACAGGATAGGAGATATGCGCACACTCCTCTAGATCCTCCTTCCCGGATTTACAACACAAAGCCTCTTCGTAGTCTCTTACAATCACTTGCACTTAGCCTTGCAAATCTCACACAGTATGCAAAAAGTATTTACAATCATCACTTTCACTTAGCATAGCACCAAAAATCTCCTCTCTGACCTTCTCTTACATCGCCTAGAATTCTATTTATACATTACAAAGAGGGCCTAAACATGGGTAAACCCATGGGATGACATCCCCATACCCGTTACATAAGCCCAAAACCCAAAAATCTCTAAAAATGGGTCGAGATCTCGTGATCTCAGATTTGAATTGCGCTCCACCTTCGATAGCTTGTCGAAGTCCAAAAAATAGTTCAAACATGACAAAGGATCCTCAAAACTTGGTCAAGGGCCAACATTCCCCCAACACTCACTTGTGACTCATCCTGACTGACTTTGGTCTGGGTAGCTCTGCTTCAAAAGCCTTGAGCTTGGCTCGATCTGCTTTGACTTGTTGTTGTGCCACGACCTCCTGCTCGACGAACTCTTGGATAACTGCTTCGTTGACAGGTCCCTCTAATCATTGTTCAGTTGCAATGACGACTTGCTCCAATTTTTCTCCCCGACCTTCAATCTCTGTGAATAGTTGGCAAGCCTCATCCTGTGTTGGTTGGAGCCTCTGAGTCAATTCCATGACTTTTCTCTGAATGGTGTGGACCTTTTGTTGAGCAGTGCAATGTTCTTTGGATTGCTTCATCCTCTTGACGGCTAACAGGGGATTCAACTATGCATGTATTGTTTCTTCTTACTTCTTTGCCTCTTGGAGCTGTGACTCCAGTGTCTTTAGTTCAATATCCTCAGTGAGTCGCTCATAAGTCTAGGCATTGCAATCACTTAGTTTCTTACATTCCATGGCAATGGCCTTAACTCTCTCAACTGCGCTTCGAGCAGTTACTTCTCTTTGATCCCGCACATCCTGTAGAGTGATGGGCACTGTTCGTAGATCTAAGTCTACTATTCTTTGTTGAAGCTGTTGGATAGCTTCCGCGAGCTGTGCTACTTGATGCTCCACTCGGTCTTCTACCTTTAGCTCTAAGCCCGTCATAGAGCAAAGTGCTCTGTCGACTGCCTCTTTGACTCCAATATGATCTGCGAGAAAAAAATATTTTTCTTGTTTGACCTGCACCCTCTCTTCTTCAAACTTGGCTTGAAGTTCATACTTCTCCTTTTGTGCGACCCGATGTTGCTCTACCATTTCTTCTTGGTCTTGTTTCAGGGCCACTGTGGCCTGGTCTTTCTCAGCTTGTGCTCAACGAAGGTGAGCTTCGATCACATCAGCTAGTCTGTGGTGTTGGGTAGGCTCATCTCCCAAATCTGGTTCTTCTAATAGCGGGGGTGCAGTGGATACTACGCAACTGGATTGAAGGGCCTATTGTACCCCTTTGAGTTCAACCTCGATCCTATCGTACATCTCCTCTTGCTTGGCTTCATTTTTCTACAAGATGTTATGCGAGGCATCTGCTATAGCTGCGATGATGAAGTCGAAGTCATCTACAATGAGCATAGTCTGCATTTTAGTCAAGGTGGCTTTGGATTTCTTTCGAGAAGTGGGTTTTGTGGGGAAAACCTTCCTTTTATTCAAGGGATAAACCTCATCAATAGGATCCCTAGGCGGTATTACTTCGCCCTTCTTCTACTGATATTATTTTATGTTGGTCTCTTCTTGATCTACTTCATCATCACCCCCTCAGCTAGGTGATATTGAAACAGTTTATTCCAATTCGCTACTCAAGTTTTGGACCTCTTCGGTCTTCTTCCTTCTACTGGGTTCAGTAGTATCCTTTGCTTCATGAGTGGTCTCAAGGTTGCCAATAAGTTCAGGGTCTGAAATTTTTGTGGAGTTAGTGAGGATGAGGAGCTCGACAGACCAGTCCTTGGTTATTTCTTCGAGGTCCTCCTCTGTGAGCTTGTAGTATGACTGAAGCTCTTCTTTATGATCATCTGCGTGCATGGTGATATAAATGAAGTGTCGATCTATGAATAACTTCATGAGGGTTCAGAATCGATGCAGGGTGTTTGGCATCATGCGAGGGACAACTTTGATAGCCCTCTTTAGTTGGAGATAATATGTATGAAATACCGCGTTCAACTGCCACTGTTTTCCCATATCGCTTGAGTACCAGAGCGTGGTGAACTTCACAGCGAGGGGCTCAAACGACTCAATGTCCGGGAAGGTCGCACCTTCCGGCGTCTCCCAAGAGGTAAATGTGATGAGGATTAGGAGCCAGCTAAAGTGGAACTCATAGCCCTGATCCTGAGCTTCGCGATAGTCTAATTCCAGCTGGTTGACCAAGTACTTCACTCAGTTCATCTGGAGTCCTTCTACACATTTCCCAGCGAGGTCAACAACGAATCCTGTGACTTGTGTAGGTCTTTTATTTCTCATGATTTTTCCTACGATCAACTGGCAGGCTTGGTGCACTGTGTCATTCTAGATGGAAGCTACCTTGTATCCTTGTGTTCCCTTTTCTACATTGCCATATGTATCTTTGATATTCTGTGCCAATGCGTGATCTGTAGCCTTCCCTGGGTAGAAGTCCTGCGCGTCGGGTCCCTGCATGCTCAATCCAATGATCCTATGGATCAACGTTGGATCGACTGTGATGCGTCGGTCTAGCCATAGGTAGCCACCATGGTAACATGAGATCAGGAGCTTAACACATGCATTAACCTCCTGGTGCCTTCCAAAGTGTGGAATCTTCATTACATTCAAGAGGGTGGACTGTGCGAGGTTCATAGTCCATGGCTGGGGGATTATTTTTGAGTTATTCCTCTTCGTCTTGGTCAAGTATTTGTAAGGAGTGAGCATACTATGGTTCTTGTGGTCTCCTAGGTTGAATTTGTTGAACTTCAATGTCACGATATTATCCTGTTGCGTTCTAACTGTATGTATCCCCTTCGGGAGGTACGCAGTAACCATGGTGTAATCAATGTCCCTTGGGACGCTGTTACGGCTCATCGCACCAGCCAGAGGCAGGATGTAGTCAGGTAATATGGTCAGGATTAGCTTCGCATTTGCCAATTCATCTTGGTGCTTGGTTATTTTCTCTGTTGTCGGTCAGGATGGTCCGGATCTGCGAGAAGTCGATGGAGAGGCTTGCACTCCTCTCATCGAGAAAGATTGAATACCTCTGGACATCACTTTCTTAGCCATGAGGTCAATCGGAACTTCTTCGACGATTTTCTCTTTGGTGTTGAGCTCGTCTGACATGCACGCTTAGATCGGATAACTCGGATGGATGAATGAGTGTTCAAAGCATTAATAGAACCAGTGTTGATCTTACTAAACACAGTGCGGTAGAAATAAGTTGGCTAGGATACAATTTGCAAAAGTTTTTTTGGTGCAACAGTCGACGCAATAAGTAGAAAATGGTGTAATGGGTCTCTCCAACGGATGAGAGGCCTTCATCAATGCAGTTCTATCCATTGCGGCCCGTTCCCAATGGTCTAATGGTGAGCTTTATGGCCATAAATGATGTTCTAACCATTTGGGGTGTCGGGCTAACAGTTATAATTATTTCAACGTCTATATTGCTTCACCATGTGGCGCTGTTATGATATCTTGGCGAAGTTCCAATTTTGCAAATCTTCCTTCTACTAAGTCCCCTCTGGAACCTTCTGTAACCTTTCTATCTTTACTCTCTTCTTACTGAACTTCTTAGCCTTCTTCCCTGTAGTCTTCGTCTCAGTTATCCTCTTTCCATTATGATTCTTATCTCTTTTTGGCATAGTAACTTTGCGTTGTTGAGATTCTTTCATAGGGCCAGAGAGTAATACGTCTTCTCTATTTGGGGTAGGTGTTCTACTCGTTTTTGAGTCTTCTTGTGTTCTTTCAACTTCAACATCCAATTTTATGGTTCTAAGTAGCTTCGATATGTTCTCTTGTTCTTCAATCAAGTGTGTTATCCTCCTAGTCATGAAATCTTTTAATTCTTGCTTCTTCTATTCTAAGACTTCCTCTTCTTTCCTTCTGGCCTGATCCTTTTCAATCCAAGGTTTTCCTAGTAATATAGCAAATGGGGCGTTGTTCTCAATAAATTTAACAATATCAAAATCTTCCTCTGTCGAAGTTCCATGAGCACTCATAGATATCCAGGTGAGTTTTCCACATAGGGTTATCAACTTTCCTCTAAATAATCCTATTCCTCCCAATGAAGGAATCATAGCAGGCTTTCCTAAAGTTTCCCAAGTTCTTTCTGTCATGATATTTACCTGTGTTTCTTCATCCAGAACACAGTCAATTTCGAAGTCTCCTATTCTTGGTTCTATGCATTATTTTTCTTTGAATATCTCTGATAAGTTGATATTTCTGTGATCATTTAGGGTTTATTCCATTTGTAGCAATACATTCTCTAATTATTTCCAGGGTTATTCCATGGTCTCAGTTTCTTGACCTTCCTTAGGGTTTTCTTGTCTCATATTCATTCTATCAAGCTTAGCAATCATTCTAGGGCAATATAAAAATTCATGATCCATAGCTTTACAACAAAGACAACTAGGTCTTCTACCAGGGCATTCCTTAGCAATATGTCCCAGTCTTCTGCAACTGTAACAAAGAGTTAATCCTCTCTTTCTTTGAAATGATCCCCAACCTTTCCTGTACTGTGCACTAGGATCATAGTAGCTAGCCTACAAAAATTTCTTTCTAGGATCCTACATTCATTGTTAGTCCAAACATTCTTTCCATGCATAGGAATAACATATCTTTCACTATTTTTGTCAGATCTACTCATATCAAACTTTCTTTCATCTAGTTGTGCCCTAATTTCCAAGCTAGGACAAAATTTATCAAACATACCTAGATCCATACTTTTGAAACAAAAATTTCCACTTATCTTACCTTTTCAATAAAAAGTTTTCACTATTCTTACCTTTATCAGAGCACAAAGATTTAAGATCTTACCTCTTTAACCAAAACTTCTTAATTTACTTTTATCATAGCACAAAGCTTTCAGGTCTTATCTCTTTTCTTTAGATCTTACTTTTCTTCTTAGCATAGAGCTTCACAAGTCAAGTAGAATACTGCGCACTAGGGAAATAGATCTACGCACAAAGCTTTCTCTTTTCTGTAGTTCCCAACAATCACAGTTTCATGTCCCATCAACGGAACCATTTGTTGGCACAGGGGAAGACCCAGGGTTCAACGCTTACAACATTGCACCAACAAAAACCTAACTACTGGCCCTTTTGGCAACACCTTCAAAGCAGATGAGGTCTCACCCAAGGTAGAGGCAGGGGTGGTTGCAGGACTCAGATGTCTGCAACCTTAGCTAGGACACAGATCTGTGATTGTAACACCTTAACAAAGCACTTAGCAGTTATAGTTCGTTAATATTCAGTATTAGTTTATAACGCAGCTAGACCCTAATAATATATCAACGCAACATTCACACAGATCCAATAGATTCAATCACTAAGAATACCAACATAGATCAAATCTAGCATTCATTCACATTATTCAACACTAAGCTGCAATATTAGATTCTTCTAAGAATATATCAATGCACTAAGCATTTAACCACATAAACAAGAAAACAACCATAAAGTACAAAGAAACCACAACACAGGATATACGTGGTTCACCCCCATCCTGGGGCTACATCCACCAACTCTTCTTCTTTATTTCTTTTTTTCAATCTTCTACATGCACAGAGCCATGATATCTTACTCCGCGGAGGACAAGAGATCTACGCGCACTCCGCTAGATCCTCCTTCCCTAAGTTATAACACAAAGCCTCTTTGCAGTCTCTTACAATCACTTGCACTTAGCCTTGCAAATCTCACACAGTTTGCACAAAGCATTTACAATCATCGCTTGCACTTAGCATAAGACCAAAAACCTTCTCTCTGACCTTCTCTTACATCACCTAGACTTCTATTTATACATTACAAAGAGGGCCTAAACATGGGTAAACCCATGGGCCAACATCCCCATACCCGTTACATAAGCCCAAAACCCAAAAATACCTAAAAAGGTGTCGAGATCCCACGATCTTTGCTTTGACTTGCGCTCTGCCTTTGACAGATTGTCGAAGTCCCAAAAATAGGTCAAACATGACCAAGGATCCTCAAAACTTGGTCAAGGGCCAACATATACAGTTTAAACATATACAAGTACATAACTCCGACAATAACATAAAACAACGATAGACAATGACACCATCCGAAAACAACGACAAGCAATGACAAACGCACAAATTTCAAAGTGCTCCAACTTACAATCTGAATATAGTTGGAGATGAGCTAGGGTAGGGCGCACTAGGGAAACTAAAAATTAGGCCCAACACTTCACATAAAATTGTACTTCTACTGGCACTGTAACTGGCGCTGCCACATCTCCCTCTCTTCAACTTCAAAATATTGTAGATCTGATTCGGGGAAAACATGCGCCCTCCTTAGGTGAACTTCTTAGTGGGTTTAGTAAGTGATCAATGAGCTTGAAAATGGGGGAAATTGAGGATCTTCCTTCCAGTGGTTAGACTGCTATGAAGGAAACCAGCTCTGAAACCATGTTAAAATTTTGATATGATTGTTTTAACCATAGACAATGTCTAATCATTCTCAAGGACATGAGCAAGGTGAGATGCTTTGCATGTCACAAGATTGGACACTACACTAGTCAGTTTCTGAACAAGAAGAAGAAGAAGTCGGAACCAAAGGTTTCAACATCAACAAAGATTGAAAAGTTTGCTAAGGGATATGAGAGGGAGTTCTCTCTCATGACTGGTCCCATGGGAATTGGGTGCCTAGCATTCGAGGACATTAA
The DNA here is from genome assembly GCA_009831015.1 of Picea engelmannii. Lineage (NCBI taxonomy): Eukaryota > Viridiplantae > Streptophyta > Pinopsida > Pinales > Pinaceae > Picea > Picea engelmannii. The sequence goes on along the minus strand of WSFP011334862.1, from coordinate 26,890 downwards.
GTTGTGGCTCATGGACAATAAAGCTTCTTAGCACATAATGGGATGAGGTCAGTATTCCTCGGTATTACAGAAATAGAATTGGACAACAATGTGAGTTGTGGATCTGGCCCACAACTTACAGTAAAGGGGGTTGGAAGAGTTAGATTCCAACTAGAGTCAATATGTTTTTTGGAGGTTGCCAAGGTATTATATGTTCCAGAGTTGACTGTTAACTTGCTCTAAGTGGCATCTTTGGATGTGAGTGGATTTGGAGTTGTATTCTATGGTGGACATGTGTTTTTATATCCCGTGGGAGCAATTGTTGACACAATAATGATTGTTGGTGTCGGGTATGAGGGGTTGTATAGGTTGTTGGTTTGACCTATGTTGGGGTCCACTGGTGGATTTCTAGATTCAGATTTTGTGTCAGGGAGTAGGAAGGTTGCACAAGAGAGAGTTGACATCGAGGACTCAATCCTCTTCTAATACTCTCAGAGGACTCAAAAGGCACGAGTGGACACAAATGGATGCTTAAGAGAGTGTGCAGTCTCCTAGGAACATGTCTTTAGTTCATGGAACAATAGAGGTAGTAGTAGAGGCTTCCAGTGCAGTGGGAGTAGTGGCTTACTATTCAGATGTAGCAAAAACTTCTAGTACAGGGGGACCAGCTATGGAAACTGATGAGTTGGAGACAAATTCTGGTGGTGGTACTAGAATTACCTCGCTCGCAAAGAAGGAGTGTTAGAATTGGTATCTCAGAGATAATTTTTCATTGGCAGTGCCCAACATGCTGAAGTGACTGAGCACACTTTCTCCCTAGTGACTTTATAATGTGATTTTATAAAGTAACTTTGTAAAGTGGTTTTAGAAAGTTGGGCCTTTTAAGTTTTAAATGTAAAAGTGACTTTATGATGTTATGGGTAACTTTAGTGACTTAAATGACCTCAACGAATGATTAAGTCGTGACTATTGATCTCATGAGGGAAATATATAATCTTGACCGTCAATATCATTGAAATAAAAAGGGTTAGGGAAGTTACATTTCAAAAGTACTTAAAGGCAACTCATGAGGGAGAGAGAGGGCACACCTTTTGAGGAGAGTTTGATGGAAGGTGAAGGGGAACACATCCCAATAAGGTTTCTTAGCTTGGAGGAAAAGAGTTTCAGTAGTGGAGGTTGGCACACATCCCTAGGAGAGGGAGTGACATGCACTTCAAGGTTTCTTCAACAGTAAAGAGTATCATACAACAAGGATGTCATACAACAAGTTTTGTTGGTTTTGCAGCTACAACCATGCACAAAAATCGAGGCCGAGTTTATGCATGAATTTCTAGGTGTTGGTTCATCTACTAACAAGTCCGTACAATGCGATATTGATTTGTACCTCTTCTGGGCATGGAAACCAATATTTATTTTTGTTGTTTTTGACTGTACAGTTCGTATAGGTTGTACTAGAAGTCTAGTTTTGATTTCAAACTATGTTGCTCAGGAAACAAATGCATTTTTTTCTTAGATAGAGTGAATGTACAGGGTATTAATGCTGAATGTTTACTGCTTTTGTACTCAAAATTTCCCTAAAGCTGAATAAAGAGTATTCTCCTTAAATTATGTCTTCTTTTCCCGAATTATTCTTCATGGGGTTTTGTCTAGATTTTTGGTACCAAATGTGTGAATTTTCATACTGTTTATGAGTATTCTACTATTGTATATATTTCAGATTGCTTAGTTATTTGTGATTCAACTCATAGTCCAATATTTGCAAGCTGTCATATTTCTATATTGGTGTACAACTATAGGAGGCTGAAACCTATTATTTGACTAAGTGTGGACTGATATATTTTTAACAATGTCACATATATAGGTTCATTCTTCATAATACCATGAGAAAAAGGAACTTGAATGCTCAAGGTTGATGCAACTTTGTATATATATAAAGTACTAAAATAAAAATGCAAAGAAAATGAATGAAAGAAAGAAAAGACTAAGAAAAAAACAAAGGAAAGAAAAGCATGAGCAATGCCCCCTCGCTATGAGGCCATCACCCCAAGACCTATGCAATGAATGCATATCCAAAACTATACTGAGTGAAAATCAAAAGCCAAAATATGTTGAATGAATAAAGAAAAAGGAAAATAGGGGTTCATAAAGACACAATGCGGAGGAAATGACAACTCGTTGCATAAGAACTTCCTCATTACAAAGGTTCTCATGTGGATAAATATCTTGCATAACCTCACATGACTATGCATGCCACTCATGGAGTTAAAACCCACTCCCTACCATCTATCATCACACATTCTCTTTGATGGGTTTCTTGGGAAATACTTCTCCTTCTAGGTATTGGCACATGTAATAGGGGAAAATGATAACCCTCCCACACTTAAACTTGGAAAATTGTATGCATCCTATGAGTTATTGTGAAGTTGGAAGATGATCCTTAAAGTGATATACCTAATTGCATTTACATTTGACATGACTCACTTCTTATGTTGTATTGAACTTGTGTACATGCCTTTGGATTGGTGACTACATTGGGTCACTTGAGCCCCTCTTTGGATGATGTGACTTTCATGGACATGACATGTATATAAGTATTGGTCCTTTGAATTACTATGATGAGGGGTTACTTTCACACTTGAGGGGTGATGTCCCACTTACTATTGAGATTTTCCCACTTCTTTTGGAGGACATTGGGATTTTTTATGACATATCCCCCTTGTAGAGAGGATGTGGCACTTTTGGAGAGGATGTTCCACCTTTTGGATGCCGATTTGGAACCTTTTGATGAGACATTGCACCTTTTGGGATGTGATATGTCACTTGGATGGTGAAATGTTGCACTCTTTGGCGGGAACGTTTCACCTTTGAGCCTGTACATGCCACTTTAAATGAGCCATCCATTATTGGAGATAATACATGTCACACATGTGACCCTTATCATGCATTTTTAGAGAATGACTTGGTATTAGAGAAATTTTACTTCACTCTAGGAGAATTCTTGGGGTCTTGTTGACCTATTCACTCTTCTATCATGGATTTTGTTATGTATTAGGGATTTATCTCTAGGGTTTGTGAGAGATAAAGGAATTATTATATTTTCTTAGGGATTTTCTAGGAAAATATTGTTATTTTAATGAGAAGGGTGCTAGATCTCTCATATAAATGAGAAATTAACTTCTCATTTGAATCATTTCTACTTGTGGAGAACTACTACTACTTGTCTACTATTTATCTTCTCTAAAATCATTATGGATGGATAGTTAGAGCGATTTCTTGTGGACGTGCTCTTGAGGATTGCTTTACAACCTTATGCATGCTCATTGTTGTGGTTTTGAAGATTGAAATATTTCTCAAGTAAGTGATCTAACTTTTTCTTGTGGATTTTGTTTATGAATAATTATGAGTGTAATTGTGCTTCTCCAGTGGTGGTTGTTCATCCTCTTCATATTTTTCTTGAAAAAATCCCTCTTTTCAAAGATCTTGGAAGATTACTAATGGAGTATCTTCCCTTGAATCATCTTGAAGTTTTGAAAGGTACTACGAGAATCTTCTATAATTTGTAGTGGAAAACCATATATATTACCCTAGATCTACTTACATCCCCTCAAGGAAGTCCTTAATTAACCTCATATGCCCGTAAAAAATGTAGTAAGCACTAGTCTTCTCCCTTTTAGTCAATAATAAACCTAAATTCAACCTTACTTTTTATGTTTTAGGGTAAAACTAGGGTTTTATAATAGCATACATACATTTCCCACCATAAAAGACCTAGATTTATTGGTATTTGTGCATGTACTTAACCTAAAAATCATCTTAATATCATAAAATATATTGCTGATTTTTATTACAACCCTATTAGGGATAGATGTCTTGCATTTATTGGATATTATATGCATGATAAATTTCAGATTTTATAAGTGAAGAAAACCCTAAAATTATCCATTTTTTTTAACTCTATTTTTTACTTATTACAATCTATTTAGAGGGCCTAAATTGAATTTTGTTGTAACTTCTTCATTGCTGCAATTTTTATCTTTTATACAAGTTATATAACAACCAAATTAGTAATTTTCACATTTGTAGTGTTTGGGGATCATTTTGCATTGAATAATAACTTGATTAACCCCCTAAATTATCCTTAAAGCACATCAAATTGAACTCTAGAATTTACTTTGAATAAACACCTAATCCATTACTTGCTTGATATGTTTAGTTGGTGGTAAATTGGATAGCTACATAGGAGACCTTAGACTTGATTGTGTCTTTCTCTAGGAACCCTAGAGGCTACTAGGGAAGCCTCCCTTGTGTTTGATCCTTCCTTCAATATAACGAGGGAATTTGTTGCTCAGGTGACAATGGTAATACTTCTAATGTTCCACTCATTTTGTACCTTCTGAAAGATTTGCACTAGGGTGCAAGATTGTATGATAACACTACACATAACAACTTCTTATGCTAAAGAACAATTAAAATTTTCTAGATAAATTATTTCGGTTATTTTTCTTATGCAAATCATTGTTTCTATAGTTTTGTAATATTTATCATTACCTCTATGTGAAATGACACATACACAAGAAAATTGTTGGATTAGCATATTATTCATTTCCATATAGATTGATTCCAAAGTACACATAAATAAACCTAGCTTATCTATCATTACCTGTGTGAACAGTCCAAAATTACATATATGGAAGAAAACTGTTGAATATAAAGTCTATTCTAGAGAGCTATTATCAATTTCTTGAATCTCATCTGCTTAAAACCATACCATATAGGAATATATAATGTAAAAAAATTCATTCTTATATGATTTAAAAGCTTAATTGAACTAGGAATAATAATAACAAAGAATACAAGGGTGCAAAGAACTAAGCTAATGAATAGAACCTTATTACAAGTATCCACATGAAGCAAAGAAATTAATTCAATATCTTTTTGTGCTTTACAAGTTGTAATATTGTAAGTAACACAATGATCAAGTTTACTCCATGTATCATAATTTTTATGAGAAAATTGAAATGGTAGATACATAGAGAGTATAAGACAAGGTGATTTACATGTATATCAACTTGAAAGGACACATAAACAAGCCCAATCTATGTAACATTATGTCCATGAGGATTTTGAAGTGACAGATAGACATAGAGAATAAAACTAATATTATTTGTGTACACATATGTGTTGGAGTTACTTCAAACACACCTAGGATTTCTTTTTCCTAAGGTATTTTTTATGTTTATTAGTCATTATCTAGTCTCCTATATTTTAGGAAGAATATTCCTCTAGGGAGAATATTCTCTTCAGTTCTCACTTCAGTTTGACTAGTTAAGTGGAGTCTAGATGCTACATTGGTTTTGTCACCATGCAACATTGGGATCATCACCAGCTAATGTGCATTAGCCTTGGTATCATCTCTAGACTAGTGCATGATCCATGATTCCCTAATCTCCTCCTCACTTCACTCTGTTTCAGTTAGTTAACTGAAGACTGGTAGACTAGTTAACTCAACTAGGTGGCAATTCACTCATGTTACTACATGAGAGATTAGACTAGGTGGAAGTTTACTCCTGTAACTACTGGTGTGTGTCCAGATCACTCTAGAACACCATTATGATGCATTGGATTCTTCTCTAGTGCACATTGGTTGAGTTATACAGAGTATATCATGTGTAAATTATCCATTATTCATTATGGTTAATGAAAATTCTTCCATTCGTTCTCTCTTGCTTCTTCTTTCCCAATTTCTCTCTACAAATGTGTGTGGTATTTTATAGCTAGATATATTATGTGTAGGTTCAACACATTTACATGGTATCAGAGCTGAAGGACTGCTAAGAAAAAGATACACCAAATTATTTTTGTAGGTACCAAAGATTGAAGACAGTGGAAAAATGGAATTCCCAAAAGAATTCATTCTTACACCTTACAATTACTTTGCATGGAAGGAGAGAATTATCATGCGTCTCCGAACCAAAGGATTGTATAGGTTAACCTTGAATATAGGGACAAAACCGACATCAGCCATAGAAAAATCCAAGTATCTAAATCGAATGGATGAAGCATTCGAAACAATTTGCATTATCATCTCTCCCGATCTCCTTTTTCACATATCTTCCTGTAAACCCCCAATGAAGCCTGGAAAACCTTAGAATGGCTCTTTGGAAAATAGGATTAGATGAGAGGACACATTCTTGAGGTGGAATTTCTCACATTGGATCCAAAAACTTCGACAATCTCCAAGATTTCCTTACAAAATTTAAGGATTTATTGTAGTAACTCAAATCTTGCAGGGTTGATATATCTAAGGAGGAGAAACAAATGGTTCTCACCATTCTCTCCAAACTTGGTCCTGAATTCTTTGTGTTCGTATCCACATTCCATTCAATCAAATTCGCCTCTCGAGCCACCTGGAAGATGCCTTCTCTTGAGGAATTTATCGAATCCCTAACACAAGAGAAAACCAAACTCATCAACATGGGAAAAATCAAAGGCTCAAAGGAGCATGCACTTACTATGAAAGATGGAAGCCATCAATATCATAAATCTAAATAAAAATACAAAAGGAAATCTCATGCAAATCCGAAGAAGGAAGGGTACTCAAAACCCTTCATTGATGCCTCCGGATCCAAAAGTGGAAAGGGAAGAAAAGGGGAGAAATGCACATGCTTCCATAATGGATTCCATCCAGAATCCGCATGCATGCATAAAAAAATAGATCTAATGACTCAAATACTTCAGAAAAACAACCTTGGAGATCGCATCGCCGAGGGTGCCAAGAACAAGAAGCCAAAAGATCAGAATCCCAAGAAAGGCAATTCTAGCCATGCCTTGATTGCCATCAACTCCTCTCTCGATGCTTGGATCATAGATTCATGAGCATTGCATCACATGGATTCCAAAAAAGTAGTATATTCTTCATTGGATGCATGCAAAGGTCTTCCTATTCCGATGGGGGAAAACTCTCCAGTCGAGGTCGCTAGAAAAGGAAGGATTGAACTCACCAACGGAAGCTTCGAGAATGTGTTGCATGTTCCCAAACTTTTCATCAATCTTCTCTCCGTGAACCAGATGATGAATTTCGACACCGAAAATAAATTTATATTCACACATAATTCAATGGACATATATAACATTCAAACCAATTCCAAGGTTGCTTCCAGTGAGGTATATCATCAATCTAGATTGTATACATTTTCTGAATTTATTGAACCAGATTCTGCTTTACTGCTTACCCATGCTGATGAAAGTAGTAGGATATGGCACAAAAGGTTCGAGAATTTAAATTTCAGATATATGCAACAACTTAGCAAGTAAATATTGGTTGATGGTCTACTAGACATCCATTTCTCCAAAGGATTCTATGAGGGATGTGTTCTTGGAAAACACCCTCAAGATAAATTCGACAAAGGAAAGACTCATAGAGCATCATCTCCTTTAGATATGATCCATAGTGACCTCATGGGCCCTTTTCCAAATCCATCAATCAACAAAGTGAGGTATGTTCTCATTTTTGTTGATGATTTTTCACGTTTCACATGGATTTACTTTTTCAGGCAAAAATCAGAGGTCTTTCAACGCCTCAAAGATTTCAAATCCCTGGTTGAGACACAGTCAGGAAAGAAAATCAAAGTCCTCCGAACTGATAATGTGGGAGAGTATGTCAATAATGAGATCCATAATCTTTTTCATGAGGTAGGAATTCAGTTGCAGCACACAGTTCCCTATACTCCGCAGCAAAACGGATTTGCTGAGAGGAAAAACAGATCTCTAAAAGAGATGGCATCCTGCATGCTACATGCAAAGTCACTTCCATAGAGATTATGGGCCGAAGCACTTAAATGTGTTGCATGTTCCCAAACTTTTCATGAATATTCTCTCTGTGAATCAGATGACGAATTCCGGCACCGGAAAGAAATTCATATTCACACCTAATTCAGTGGACATCTATGACATTCAAACCAATTCCAGGGTTGCTACCGGTGAGGTAAATCATCAATCTAGATTGTATACATTTTCTGAATTTATTGAACCAGATTTTTATTTACTACTTACCCATGCTGATGAAAGCAGTAGGATATGGCACGAAAGGTTAGGGAATTTAAATTTCATATATATGAAACAACTTAGCAAGAAAATATTGGTTGATGGTTTACCAGACATCCATTTCTCCAAAGGATTCTATGAGGGATGTGTTAATGGAAAACACCCTTAAGAGAAATTCGATAAAGGAAAGACTCAGAGAGCATCATCTCCTTTAGATCTGATCCATAGTGACCTCATGGGACCTTTTCCACATCCATCAATCAACAAAGCAAGGTATGTTCTCATTTTGGTTGATGATTTCTCACGTTTCACATGGATTTACTTTTTCAGGCAAAAATCAGAGGTCTTTCAGCACCTCAAAGATTTCAAATCCCTGGTTGAGACACAGTCAGGAAAGAAAATCAAAGTCCTCTAGACTGATAACATGGGAGAGTATGTCAATAATGAGATCCGTAATCTTTTTCATGAGGTAGGGATTCAGTTGCAACACACAGTTCCCTATACTCCGTAGCAAAACAGAGTTGCTGAGCGGAAAAACTGATCTCTAAAAGAGATGGCATCCTGCATGCTACATGCAAAGTCACTTCCACAAAGATTATGGGCCGAAGCACTTAATTGTGCAACCTACATCCAAAATAGATCTCCCCATAGATATTTCAAGGACAGGCCCCCCTACAAGGCTTGGAGTGGCCTCAAACCGGAAGTGATCCACTTTCATATTTTCGATTCACGTGCATGGGCCCAGATTCCCTCTAAAAAGAGGAAGGAACTTGATCCACAGAGCATAGAGTGTATATTTGTTGGATACCCCGATGGTGTGAAGGGATACAAACTTATTGATCTTTCCTCAGACTGACTCATCATTGAACAAAGTTTCCAATTCGAGGAAAGTGAGTCGCATGTACCTCAACAGTCGCATGCAGACACCTTCGTTCTTCCACCTGTCCGAGATGATGAGCATGCACATGCCGACTCTTCTTCAGATGATATTTCTGATTTAGAGGATTAAGATGATCCAGATACAAATTTAGTACAGTCATATGCAGATTTAGTGCATCCAGATGTATATTCAGAGCCAGAGCAGAGGCCCAAGTGGGCCCAGACTACTCTTTAGGATGCAGGGGATCTTGTTGGTGATCCAACCGATACTAGGAGGACTCGATCTAATTTCTAGGAGGACTCGATCTAATTTCAAGGAGCCTCCTATTGCACTCACTGCCACTGAACCATTTCCCTCCAGGCATCTTTTCTTGGTTCAGTCTTAAAATACACAGTCTTATGGTGAGGCTGCTGGAAATCCCTTTTGGGAATCCACCATGTAGGAGGAGTACAACTCCCTCCTCGAGAACCAGACTTGGGATCTGTTTCCCATTCCTTTTGGAAGAAAACTTGTTAGGTGAAGATGGGTCTATAGGACTAAGAGCACAACAGATGGACATATTAGCAGATATAAAGCTAGACTAGTGATCCAGGTGGATATTGGTGGCCACCCACCTATTCCACTTGGACCCACACCATTGTTTCTTTCAGTTTTTCAGTTTCCTTAGTTGTAGCACAATTTACTATTTTTAGCAGTTCTTCCGGTCCTGAACTTCCGGAGCTGTTTTGAGGTCCTAAACGACATTTTTTGGGCATGAATGCTTCGACGAATATGAGTTCATTCTGGACTTGATATTCATTGTTAGAAATGTAGTCCTCGGATAGATCTTTCTAACGATGTATCATGTGCGTCAAACGAAGATAGTATGCCAAAGTTACGACCTCAGAAAATTGATGTACCAATTTACCCCAACAGGGCCCATATTCTGGTGTTTCATCTCCTAGGGTTAGGTTTTTGGATGTTTAGGGTTTTCCATTATTTCTCAGTAATATATAGGCCTTCGAGCCTCATTGTAACAGGCAGTTCAGAGGCCAGTAGCCACCACATCTCTTCTCAGAGATAAGCTACCGACACCCTAGCTAGTTTATTTCCATTCTGTTTGTAAGCATTTTTCAGTCATTTGTTATTAATGAAATGAAGTCTTATTTCCGCTGCATCTCTACGTTTACGTGTATTTATGTATTTCATTGTGTTCCTACATAAATTGGGATCAGTGGTATCAGAGTGTTCTACTCGTTCTCGATCTTTCTTTGCATGTCCCCAACGAGGTCGAGGTATAAGGAGTTAGGGCTCGATCTGGTTGAACCTTTGCAAGATCAGTCTCGCAAACCTCAACGACTGCCCATGGGGGAAGAAAAGAAAGATGAGGGAGTAGGAGATCCTATCAAAATGTTGCTTGAGGAGGCCCTCGAGAAACAAAGGAACACGATGATGGACAACTTTGCCAGATTCTTCAACGGATTCCCACTAGCGGCGCATCGACATCCAACAACCACTCTGGAGGCGCCACTCCTTTTAAGGTACAAGTAAACTTTGACATTCCCATATTTGAGAGCCAAATAGATGCAGATGCCATAGATAGATGGTTGAATCTGTTAGAAGGATATTTCTTGGTTCATGAATTTTCCGACCAAGAAAGGATTATTTTCGCACTCCTCAAAGTCGCCCCCCATGTCAAGGACTAGTGGGAAACCTACTTGGAGCAACAGGGAGAGGGGGAACCCTCTCTGTTCTCAGCCACACTCACTTGAAATTCTTTCTGAGATCCCATCAAGGAACAATATTATCCCGTGGGGAGCTATGAGGACAAATACATACAATGGACTACGTTGTGGCAGCAAAGGGACCAAGATTTGCATGAGATGACGAATCTGTTTCATACCCTTCACACAAAGTTGGGTATCAAAGATTCAGAGAAACATTTGGTGTTAAAGTATCGTAGTTGTCTGCACAGATACATTCAGGAGGAAATGGAGTTCCTCGACATCTCCTCGCTTGGTGTGGCGTACCGATATGCTGCCAAGATTGAGCAGAAGTTCAAACAAAAAAAGAGAGACTTTGGGTCTGCAAATCAGAAGCAAGGGAAAGGTACCACCAAACCACAGAACAAAGGACCAAGCCAAGGCAGAGTGGCCTAGGATAACCCGCCAAATCCACAAGAAAAGAACAACACCACGAAGCCAAAAATGGACACGGGGAAGTGGTGTGAGTTCCATAAGAGCTCCACTCACAACACAAGTGAGTGTCGGGCCAAGCAGTCACTGGTATCCGAGTTGAAGGCTTCTGAATCAGATGCATGCTCCGACTCTAAATCAAAACCTGACAAGGGGAATGACAGGGGGAAGCAGATTATCGATGTGGAGCCCAACGCCACCGTTGCCACCACGAAGATCCATAAGGAGGAACCAAATGATCCAGAGGAGGCATAGTGTCTCTTCCATTCCAAGATGTGGGTAAAGGGTTCCTTATTGCAGTTCATTGTCGACAGCGGAAGCCAAAAGAACCTCATCTCGGTAGAGGTCGTGAAGCGGTCGGGCTTGCCGACCACAACACACCCACAACCATACACCATCGGGTGGTTGCACCAAGGACGGGACCTCCGCATCAGCCAACAACGATGCCTTCCCTACAACATCAAGCCCTTCACGGATGAGGTATTATGTGACATTGCTCCTCTTGATGTTTCTGATGTATTATTAGGCCAACCGTACTTGTGGAAGCGACATGTTGTGTATGAGTTCAGGCCTCATGTTGTTATTATCACCTTGGGCAATAAGCTGTACAGGATACCGAAGATAGCACCGCCTACCACCATCTCTTTGGTTACTACAAAACAATTCGGTAAGCTCATTTCCAAAACCAGGAAATTTGTTTTCCTGATGATCCGCCCTGAGGGAAAGAGGAAGACTGTGGCCATAAAGTCCAGACAGGGCCCCGCTGCACGAAAACAATAGATGGATAGGGTCATGGAGGAGTACGAGGACATATTCACCTCCCCTGAAGGGGTGCCTCTACATTGCCAGGTCAAGCACCCCATCGATGTGACCCTAGGTGCGCTGCTACCCAATGGACCCATCTATCGGCGCTCTGTTCTGGAGAATGACGAAATCAAGAGGCAGATTCAGGAGATGTTGCAGAAAGGTCACATCCAACCGAGTTCATCACCCTGTGGGAGCCCGATCGTGTTGGTGCAGAAGAAGGATGGGACTTGGAGACTTTGCATTGACTATCGGTCACTGAACAAGATCATTGTTCAAAATAGGTACCCGATCCCACGGATTGATGACCTTCTGGACCAACTCAAGGTGGTGAAATATTTCAGCAAGATCGACTTGAAGTCAGGGTATCACCAGGTACCAATCGAACCCTCTGATGTGTGGAAGACTGCCTTCAAATCCAAGGAGGGCCTTTTCGAATGGTTGGTCATGCCATTCGGGTTGACGAATGCCCCTGCAACCTTCATGAGGCTAATGGATGACATCCTACGACCATTCACCAACTCATTTGTAGTGGTGTACTTGGATGACATTCTGATCTTCAGCCAGACTTGGGAAGAGCACCTCCACCACATCCGACAGGTCCTCCAAATACTGCGACAGCACAAGTTATGTGCCAATTTGGATAAATTCACTTTTGGCATGACCCAGGTTCAGTATCTCGGATACATTATTGATGAGCAGGGGGTGCATGTGGATCCAGCAAAGATCCAAGTCATTCGGGATTGGCCATCCCCAACCACCCTAACAGAGCTCCGCATCTTTTTAGGTCTTGCCAATTTCTACCATAGGTTTGTGTTGGGATTCTCTCATATCACTTGGCCCTTGAGTCAAGTCACCAAGGGAGGAGCTAAAGCAAAATTATTTTGGTCTGAATCTCAACAGAAGGTGTTCGGGGAGTTGAAGCATCGCCTCTGCTCTACACCAGTGCTCACATTACCAGACTTGCAACAACCATTTGAGATCGAGACAGATGCCTCTGACTACGCCATTGGGGCAGTTCTTACTCAACATGGGCATCCAGTGGCATATCATAGTGAGACACTTTCCGACACAGTCCAGAAGTATCCCACTTATGAAAAAGAATTGTATTCCATTGTGTAGGCTTGTCGGAAATGGAAGCATTGCATTTTGGGAAAGGAAACAGTCATCCACACAGACCACCGACCATTGCAGTTCATATAGACACAAGGGAAGTTGCAGAACGATCGTCATCAGAAGTGGTCCACATACCTACAACAGTTTCATTTGAACATTAAGTACAAGAAAGGAAACACTAATAATGTTGCAGACTGCCTTAGTTGACCACCCATCGTGGTGCTAACCACTGTGCTCAACTCTTGTGGGCACGAGACTTCCAATTGGTTGCTTCTCTACACAAGTGATCCAGAATTCGGCCACACATACAATACACTCTTGGAGGGTAAGCAAGTTCCCAATTTTCACCTCTAGGATGCCCTACTTTGTCACCTGGGACACCTTTGTGTTCCTTCAAGCGAGCGTGCCAAGATGATTTGGGAGGCGCACTACAGTCAAGTTGTTGGGCATTTTGGGGTTAAGAAAACCATGGTAGTACTACAAAAGTATTTCTATTGGCCGAACCTTCGACAGGATGTCGGGAAGTACATCAAGTCCTGCACTGCTTGTGCCATTGCCAACCCGACCATCAAGAAGCAAGGCCTCTATACTCAGTTTCCTACCCCCAGTCAACCTTGGGAATCCATCTCTATGGATTTCATGTCAGGCCTTCCCTCTACTAAGAATGGCAATGACTTTGTTTTTGTGGTTGTCGACCGATTCTTGAAGATGTTCATTATGATGGCCTGCAAGAAGAATATCACAGTAGAAGCCACTGCTAAACTCTTCTTTGAACGAGTGTGGGTACACTTTGGGATCCCATAGTCTATCATCTCAGATCGAGACAACAGGTTCCTCAGTACATTTTGGTCCAGCCTCTGGTTGATGCTGGACACCAAGCTCACCAAGTCCACAGCTTTCCATCCGCAAACTGATGGTCAGAACAAAGGTCGTCAATTGGATGATTGTACACATTTTGCGCATGTACAACTCAAAGCATCCACGCACATGGGATGAGAGCCTCCCCTATGTACAACACAACTACAACCGGGCTCTCCATAGCTCAACCGGCCACAACCCCTTTCAATTGGGCTTGGGATTCCAGCCACTATGTCCCATTGACATAGCCATGCCATTTGCGGCTACTCGGGCAGATTAAGCCCATGTTCAGTCTGAGGCTAACAAGGAAAACAACTTCATTGAGCGCATTTAGCACATCTGCCAACAAGTTCATGACATATTGGACAGACCCAATGCTAAGTACAAGCAATGGCATGATCAACATCGGGTGCCACACAACTTCTAGGTGGGCAACAAAGTGTGGCTACATTTGCAAAAGGAGCGCCTCGCTGGACCCTACTGCAAGATTCACCCGCTCCGATATGGGCTATACACCATCACCAAGGATGTAGGGGACAATGCCTTTGAGCTCGGTATTCCACCATTCCTTGGTCTGCACCCAGTGTTCAATGTGGACCTCCTTTGGCCCTACTTTCCACCTCTACTAGACACATCCGACATGGCAGAACAACTCACACCAACAGAGTTAAACCTAGATTGCATGGAACAAGACACAACTGATCGAATTATGGACACACAGATCAATAACACCCGCCAACAGAAGATCCAACTATATCGAGTTGTCAAAGCAGGCCAACTCCTTCACTAGGGCAAGTGGCTCACCAGGGACCAAGTTCAACAGAAGTTTCCTCATCTCATGGAGGAACTCAACGCAATGGGGACCATTGCTTCCTAAGGGGAGAGGACTGATCTAGGTGGATATTGGTGGCCACCCACCTATTCCACTTGGACCCACACCATTGTTTCTTTCAGTTTTTCAGTTTCCTTAGTTGTAGCATAATTTACTATTTTTAGCAGTTCTTCGGGTTCTGAACTTCCGAAGCTGTTTTGAGGCCCTAAACGACGTTTTTTGGGCATGAATGCTCCGACGAATATGAGTCTGTTTCGGACTCGATATTCACTATCAGCAATGTATTCCTCGGATGGATATTTCTAACGATGTATCATGTGCATCAAATGGAGATAGTATGCCAAAGTTACGACCTCGAAAAATTGATGTACCAATTTACCCCAACGGGGCCCATATTCTGGCGTTTCATCTCCTAGGGTTAGGTTTTTGGATTTTTATGGTTTTCCATTGTTTCTCAGTAATATATAGGCCTTCGAGCCTCATTGTAACAGGCATATCAGAGGCCAGTAGCCGCCACATCTCTTCTGAGAGATAAGCTACCAGCGCACTAGCTAGTTTATTTCCATTATGTCTGTAAGCATTTTTCAGTCATTTGTTATTAATGAAATGAAGTCTTATTTCCGCTGCATCTCTGTGTTTATGTGTATTTATGAATTTCATTGTGTTCCTACATAAATCGAAATCAACTAGTTGCCAAAGGCTTTCAGTAGGTGCATGGCATTGACTATGATGAGACATTCGCTCAAATAGTGAAGATGGATTCCATATGTTTGGCACTTTCCATTGTGGCAACCAAGGGATGGGAATTCCATCAGATGGACGTGAAGAATGCATTTCTTCACGGTGATATCTCTAAGGATATCTATATGGAGTAGCCCCAGGGATTTATACATGATTCCTCTTTGGTCTGTCCACTGAAGAAATCTCTTTATGGCCTCAAGAAGGATCCAAGGGCATGGTATGCCAAGATGGACTTCTACCTGTTGTCACATAACTTTGTACGTTTTAAATCATATCTGAATGTATATATGGTCAGGATGGTTGATTCACTTCTACTCTTAGTTTTGTATGTTGATGATTTGTTGATCACCGTGTTATCACATAAAGTTATCATAGGTCATATGCAGTTATCGTTGAAACCTTTCCATAGGTCATGTGCAGTTATTGTTGAGACCTAGGTCTGCAACTCTGTCGAGTCTCTCTCTCTTTTTTCATGCCTTCCTATAAATTTTTATCTTCTGGTTGATAAAGTAAGGCCGGTCAAGTATGTTGTTTGCGTAGGAAAAGCTATGAGTAGAATGCAGCGTTCAGAGCAGTCATTTTCAGGTTCGAAATACTGACAGGCGAACAGATTCAATTTTCAGCTATAAGATCTGAGCGAGAGAAAGACCAACCGTCAGATCAAAAAGATTAAGTCACGACCGTCAGATCTCATTGGAGAGAAATCAACGGTGGGGAGTCATTGCGGGGATCGGGATGCAAATTAAAGTTTCTGCAAGTTGTGAGTCTGTAATTGCTCGTGGACATTGATCTTTCAGCAGGGGACACATGTTAGGCGATCTCATACTCCAAGAGAAATAAAGAAAAATTTGAGTGAGTAAAGGACTCCCGAAGGCCTGAAGCCCAAACTCCCGAAGTAATTGTGAGCCATTGATCTTCACAGCAGGAAGCAGGGTCCATCCAAGATTGGCGCGTGGAAAAAGAAGGAGGGCTTTCCCAGATCTTAGATCACAACCAGATCGAGGACCATGCTTCATTGCGGGGATGGAACATGCTCGAACGATAAAACTTTTGAGCAGTCCTACAATTGAAACCATGGTATAATGAAAGAGATATGTGGCGGAAGGTGGTGAATTACGGGCTCAAAATCGGTGTGCATACAAACCACTTATGAAGACCCTGCAATCATGTGCTTATGTAATGATAAATTCGAGAGAAGCACGTGGCCTCCCCCTAGGTGTTAAGTCGCACTCTAATCTCGAGGAGGATTCAATTAATGAAAAAGGACTAGTAGTTGAAGCCTCAACTTAGTCCATAAGTAGAAGGTGTGAAAGCTCTGGCCGATGAGATAGAAATGCCAGCCCGAGGTACCACGAGGGACAATTTCGTTTTACAGGCCCATACTGATCTAAGCTTGCGTATGACATGAGGAAACACACATAGTATGACAGAAAGATGCACAAACGAAAGATTTAAATGATATGACCAAATTACACTCTTGGCAGTGATGGACTGATCTAATATAAATAGATCAGTTTATATTTTGTAAAAGGGGGGTATGTTTTTTCATAGGCTGGAGAGCCGAGAGAATTTTTAGGAGCAAGGATCTGTATTTCAATTTGTAAGCCAGAGGGATTGGATTGTAAATATCATGTTACGAAGATTCCTTTGAATTGTTTTTTATCAGACCATCTTCTTAGTTTACATGCTATTTTGTTTCTTCTTGTCTGGTTGTAATATCTGTGATTCATGGATTCTTGAGGCGGTGGAGGATCTGCTATTATCTTTCCCATGTTCATAATTTATCACTTAGACCCTTCATGTTTTCCTTCCTATCTGGATGTAATCTCTCTGACTTATGGATTCCTGAGGCGATGGAGGATCTATTTCCATCATGCCCATCTTTCATGGTTCATCGGGTAATTTATGTTTTTCTTCCTGTCTGGATGCAATCTCTCTGATTTATGGATTCCTTAGGTGATGGAGGATTTGTTTCCATCATGCCCATATTTCATGGTTCATCATACCTTTCTGTTTTTCTTCTTGTATGGGTGTAGCATCTCCTTGATCTATGAATTCCCGAGGTAGTAGAGGATTTGTTGTCATCTTGCCAATCTTTCATGGTTCTGGACTCAAACATTTTCTGTCTTCTTTCTCCTCATCACCACATAAAGCCTTTTGTCTGATAGGTAGTTTAAATGCCTTCATTATTCATGATACTTATGAGTCCATAGCCCAATGGTCGAGGACTGATATGTAGTTACTTTTGTTATATTTTCCTCTCTCTACAGTCTTACTGATCCACCTACTCAAACCATTTTAATCCATTTTACCCTTTGTTTTGATGGGTATTGGGCTTATCCTCTTGCATTCAGAGGGTGACTCTCATTGCTAACACACCGGTTTTGCATGACAGGTTTTTTATGACGGACATGGGTTCGCTACATTTCTTCCTTGCAATCGAGATCAATCAGGATGCATCAGGCATCAAACTGCCTCAGGCCAAGTATGCACAAGATCTCCTTGAGATATTTCACATGAGAAACTGCAAGTCTTCTCCAAACCCTTTTTTATCAGGAGTCAAACTTGAGGATGGAGGGGACACTCCATTGGTGGACAACACACTGTAAAAACAACTAGTGGGGAGCTTGTTGTATCTCACACACTCTAGACCAGACCTCTCCTATGCAGTTGGCGCAGTGTCTTGGTTCATGCAGGAGCCGCATGAGCTACATTGGAAGGTTGTAAAGCGTATCCTTCGATACATACAGGGCACCATCACCTTTGGGATTCATTATGCAGCAAAATATACATTAGATCTCATCGGGCTCACTGATTCTCACTGGGTTGGCAATAACACTGATCACAAGTCCACATATGGTTACTCACTCAGTCTTGGTTCGAGGCCTATCTATTGGTCGAGCAAGAAGCAGGTGTTATTTCTCTATCTTCAGCCAAGGTAGAGTACAAAGGGGTAGTTAACATAACCATTCAGGCTATGTGGCTACAACATTTTCTCACTGAGATGGGCATTCAGTTTCATCGACCGATCATCATCTGGTGTGACAACCAGAGCACTCTAAAGTTTTGCAGAGATCCAGTTCATAGGCAACGGACGAAGCACGTCAAGATCCACATGCACTACATCCAGGACTTAGTACATGAGGGGATCATCGAGCTACATTTCTGTCCTTCAATAGAACAAACGACAAACATCTTCACCAAGACCTTCACTGAGCAGAAGTTCCATTCTCCGCGAAGTCATCTTGGAGTGAAGGACAGAGTTGCCTAACAATTATCAGTTCTTATTTTTACATACATTGTACCTTGAGGGGGGGGGTTGCCCATGAGGTTTTCCCTCTTTCCTCACTTTATTTCAGTGTATCTTTTGTATTTAGGTACCTAACATGACCTCGTTGCTAGGACCCATTCTTTATTTTCACCATAGTGATCTTTAGGGGGGGTGTTGGAGTTACTTCACACACACCTAGGATTTATTTTTCCTAAGGTTTTTTTCTATTAGTCATTAACTAGTCTCCTATATTTTAGGAAGAATATTCCTCTAAGGAGAATATTCTCTTCAATTCTCACTTCAGTTTGACTAGTTGAGTGGAGTCTAGATGCTACATTGGTTTTGTCACTATGCAACATTGGGATCATCACCAACAAATGCGCATTAGCCTTGGTATCATCACCAGACTAGTGCATTACCCATGATTTCCTAATCTCATCCTCACTTCACTCTGTTTCAGTCAGTTAAATGAAGACTGGTAGACTAGTTAACTCAACTAGGTGGCAGTTCACTTCTGTAACTTCCCGAGAGACTAGATTAGGTGGCAGTTTACTCCCGTAACTATTGGTGTGTGTCCAGATCAATCTAGATCACTACTATAGCGCATTGGATTCTCCTCCAGTGCGCATTGGTTGAGTTATATAGAGTATATCATGTGTAAATTATTCATTATTCATTACGGTTAATGAGAATTCTTCCATTCTTTCTCTCTTGCTTCTTCTTTCTCAATTTATCTCTGCAAACGTGTGTGGCATTTTCTAGATAGATCTATTTTGTGCAGGTTCAACACATTTACAATCTAATCCAAAACAAAAATAGATGAAGAGAAAGTTATAGACAAAAATGTATATGTTGGTTGTTGTGCTGGAGTAACAATATTGCAATTATGATATATATTCTTAATATCAATGAAGCATAGAATGTCGATGTTGAACAATAGTTGCAAAATCCCTAGTTGTACAATGTTTCTAAAACACACACACTCACATTGACATTGTGCGGGAAGAGATTGTTAAAGTTTAGAGAAAAAAATGGAAAACAACATAATTTGTAAATTTGTAATCTAGTATTTTAAAAGCAACGTTATTTTGTTTTCTCTTTTCCATGATGGTTGTAGGATCTTATGTGTATAAAAAGTGAAGCTATAGCTAGTGTATGCTAGTTGCACAATTGCCAAAATATTTTTCTTTTTTCTTGATTGTCTTGATGCC
Organism: Picea engelmannii; assembly: GCA_009831015.1. NCBI lineage: Eukaryota > Viridiplantae > Streptophyta > Pinopsida > Pinales > Pinaceae > Picea > Picea engelmannii. Next base: position 6,981 of record WSFP011334862.1, on the reverse strand, counting down.
TAATGAAAAAACAAAGACATGTAGATTGTTAGTTATTTATTTAGCATAAATAGGAAGAAAAGAACAAATATCAAGCGAATATTGACTACAATGAAATTTTGTAATCGAACAAATGTATAGTGAAACCTATAGAGTATGGAATTTTGACATAGATTTGACTGTAAATAATAACATCAAGGTGCATTTATCGATGTGAATATAAATCAATAGACATAATGCATGAGGGAATTGTATGAGTTAAAAACAACATAATGTATATATGGATGTAATGTAAAAAGAGGATGGCTTGATATGTAGTGAAAATTGGACCTTGGTATTGTTATCACACGGATTTTAGCTTGGGAAAATCCCAATCCAAGTCATAAAGGTGAGACAACTATGGGAGTACCTACCCATTGTCACCTTAGATAGGCATTCTTCTTGCTTTAGTGATGATGCAATCACCACAAGGGGGGAATCCCAGTGACCATAGGGGGATTGAGACGAAAAGTGAGATGATGATGAATAAGCACCCCTATAGGTCAACTTGGAGATGAAGAAAGGATTGAAGATGAGTCTTGTGAGAGGCCAAATGGTTGCTAAGTGTTGAATACCTACAAAACAACATTAACCCTTCCTGGAACAAGACAAATGATGATAAACCAAGCCTTTAATCAAAGGGGATCAAGAAAGAATTTTTTTTGTCCCGAATTGAAGCAATAAATAAACAATAAATGAATTTAATAGCTGCAAAACTAACCACCAAAATCGAGTACAAGATGTTGGAAACAAAAACAACAATGATTAGTTAAACTTCCAATTAATAAAGCAGGACTTTGGTGATGCTTGGAGGTTTTTTATATGATGTTATCAACAAGTTTCTATGACATCCAAATGTTTGTAGCAAACAATTGCTACAACATCAACTTCTAGCCACCGAAATCAACAAACAATCCACACAAAAGATAGCCAATAACAAGTAGATTTAATATGGCAACTTATAAGAAATTAACAGTGGTAGAATGGTGAGAAATGAATGAAGAAATCTGATTTTGCAGCAACCCTAATGGTTGTATTATTAATTTGTAACAGAAAAGATAATTACTTGGCTAAAGAAAACTCCCTTAGGGTACAAGAAAACTTATAGCATATAAAATCAATTCCAACTTAGACAATAGCAATATCTCAACAATTCACATATACCAATGCAATGATTTTATATCTCCAATGAAAATTAGACTAGTGCTTAATCAATTGGGAAACGGGGTCTCTTGTGTAAAATATAGGTGTAGTACTTCTCTAGGGGTGTAAGTCTTTTCACTCCCTAGAACAAACAAACTTAGCAAGGTAAATCTACAAGGGTGTATTCCCTTTTACTCTTAGTAGCAACATTTGCAAAGTAACTTATTCAATGATAACAAAGTAGAATTGATGGAGTGTATATTCTCTTATACTCCTCCAAGGGTTTAAACTAGTTAAAGCTTGAAACAAAAAGAAACAATACAATAAATGCAGAAATTCCTTGCCAAATCCAAGACTAGCATGAAGAAACCCTTCTTTATCAAGAATATTCCACCAAAAATACCAAGAACAAGCATCCAAGAGATAGCACTTTACTTTTATTCACCAATAGACAAGTTGTAACATCCAAAAGAGAGATTCAAGAGAGAGATAGAGCAAAATGCCCAAATAGGGAGAAAATTTCAGCCATGTACTATGTAATTCTCAAGTGATTTATGATGAAAATGAAAAATGACAAGACCTTTATTTATATAAGGTCTTGTAAAACCAATTGTCCACTTATCAAAATTCAATCAAAAATTGGGGAGGCCAACCTCCTCTATTTTCCCTTTTACATATTAAAATTCAAATTGCATAAAGAAAATTCCCTTTTAAGGGTGACGTCAAGCCCTAAAGGGTGATGTTATGACTTCAAGAGGGACGACATGACCTTTGATGAAGAATGTTGGGCATCCAAAGGCTATATTCCATGCTACCAAGTGTCATAATGCATGTCAAGTGTCTCTCTCTCTCTCTCTCTCTATGAAATCATGTCACATCACCATCAACCATGAGAGCCCCATCAAAAACCCTAAGCCCGTGTAACATCTAGGGCCTAGAAGATGACATCTTAGGCCTCCAAAGGCCAATGTTTGGGTGCAAGGGGATGGAATGTGATCACCTCATGGTCTCTAAGTGCCTCCAAAGGAAATTTTCCTTCTCTCATGTATCCAATGAGAGGGGGCGCATCATCCCACCTGTGGGATTCATGCCCCAATGAAGGTCCAAGTGACCTTGAGCCTCCATGAAAAGATATTCACCTAGAAAAGCCCTGTAAAGACAAACAAGTTCTCCCTCCAAGGGTCCACAAGTCACAAGTATCATGCCAAGTAATCCATATCTAGTAAAATAACCACCCAAACATGTGCATCAAATCCTCCCCTTTTCAAAATAAACAATCTTATACAACTTGCCAAATTAAGTATGGGAGGGTTGTCATGGTGACCTATTGGGTAGATCATTCCCCAAGTCAAGGAGTGTTTCCCAAGAAAATCCTTTCTAAGTCATGTAAGAGAGTGTGAAGTGGATGGGGGTGTAACATTTGGGCATGGGGTTTCTTGACATACAAGGGCTCATATTGTCTCATTTATGGGCGCCTTTGTTGAGGGTGTGCTTGCTTTTGAGTTACCAACTATTTGCGTGCCACCTTTTTCCAAACCCCTTTTTTCCATCTTTCCAATCCCTTCTTTCATTTGTAATTTGCAAATTTGAGGCTCCCCCTTTAAGGGTTTCCAAGCTTTAACATTGCTTTTTGGGACCGGGGGAGCACCGAGTAAGTAGAGCTCAAGTTGGATCGACTTTTAATGGTCCTTATTTGCTGTGTTCATTTACATTTCGGCATTAGTTTCTTATTCTTTTATAGAAGCTGCAATCTACCTCCAGGACATCAACCCCTCTTCCCATGAAATAAGGTACAAGCCCTTCTTGGGTCAATATGCCCCAAAACCCAAAAGATGAGGAAACAAAAGGAAATGAGTGTGGAAAATGATAGCTATGGACGAGAGTGGTACGATGACCCATCAAGGAGACTCCCTAGTAGCAACCCTTTTCCCGAGGGTAACTTACTTACTAGGAGAACACATCAACCACCAAGGTGAAATGAGGCAAAAGACATAATTTTCAAGAAAACATTTTCAAAATCAAGAAAGGACCCTTTGTAACATGTTCAAATGTTTCAAATATTACAATGACACTTACCACAACACCATAATGTTTACCTCATGAAACATGACTCATTGTCCTCTATGGGCAAAGATGGTGTGGTGGATGCTACTGCCATCGATCAAATGGTGATGTGTGGTGATTGAATGGGCTCTTCATGCTCATCTTCCTCTCAGTATTCCATGTCTGCAACCTGCAGGCCTTAAGACAACATCTCCTTAGTTATCCTTAGGAATGTGGGGATAACATTTGGCTCCTACTTGGGGACATGTACTCATCGTGAAGTGCATGAGAACCTCAACATATTCTGGTAAGACTTGTGCCTACACACACTGAAAGAAACAAAACATTGGATATTGAGTGTGGCACACTCACCCTTTGTTCATATAATCAAAATTTCAACTAACATTAAAAATAAAATTTTGCATTTTTTCAAAAAATTATAAACTAACATGTGATATGATCATAACAAGTATGTAGTTGTGAAAGTAGAGAAAAATGAGATATGACATGCAACTAAGCTATCATGAGCATACAAATGAAAAATGTAAGGGAAATCAAATGACCTACGTACTTACCTGGGGCTGGGGGCCATGTGGAGATTAGGTTTTGTGGATGTTAGGTGAAATAGTATTGTTGTAACTTGAGATGGTTTCCGACTATTTAGAAACCATGCAAGGACATCTTTAAACCTACTTTAGGCTACAAGCTAGCTCTTGGACCAGAGAGGGCTCTCTCATGTGATTTAAGAACACTAGTTGCCCACTGTCAATAAGCAACAGTTCTAACAATTAAGCACATGGTTCCATATTTGAAAGATAAAGAATGGGGTAATTATACAAGCAAGGTTTAAGATAAAATGGTAGGTGACTGGAATTAAGAAATTGTAATCCTATCATACCAAATCCCTAATCCATTGGCCATTGTATCATTTGATGGTCAAAAGCTAATAACGAAAGGTAGAGGAAATAAGAAGACAATTAAATCTCAAACAGTACAGAGGGGAAAAACAATCTCTACAAATCTAAGATGAAGAAATGATGGTTTGTTGGGCATCTCGAACGATGAATCTAGCAAAATATTAAGTGTATGGGCTCGACATAAATTATGAATCCAACATTGATACAGTTAGATTAAATAATTTGTAAGCATATGTATATGTTTCTATTGAATATGACTACGTCATAAAATCAATATAACATATATGACAAAAGTGGTGGTCATACCAAATTCCTATCTTGAAATTATATCAATCTCATTGCAAATTTTGAAAAAAAAGAATAGTTATGAGAAATTGAGAAGCTTGGCTCTACTTAAAATGATCAATGAATTCAGTACATTATTCTTCGATATCTCAGAAAATTACAATTTCCCTACAGGGTTCATAAAAGAAACAGCCTACTGCTCACGAAAAATTTCTAGCTTACCAAACCTCTAATTCCTCCTCCTTTCATTGGAGCTCTTCTTCTTCTTCTTTTATAGCCCCTTGAGTTTGTTTTTCTTCTCCTTAATCTTTGGCTTCAAATCCTCAATCCAATTTTTTAAGCTTCAAATCTTCTCTTCAATCCAAACCATAAAATATTTTAAAACAAAAATGATCTCTTTAAATTTAATAAACTCAAAATCTAAATTAAACTAAATTTTAGTAATTAAAATTAAAATAAAACTAAATTAAAAATCAAAGAACTAAATCTAAAATAAAGTTTATAGTCTAAAACTAATATATGAAAATAGTAAAATTACTAAAACTAAACTAAATAAAATTTAAACTAAAATAACTAAGATCAAATCTAAAGTAAAAGAATTAATAATACAATCTAAACTACCCACTAAAAAGTAACATTATATAAAAATAAAGTTGAACTAAAAACTGTGAAACAAATCCAATACTAATTTTGTGCTCTTTGTTTCTAAATTCGATTAGTCTTTCTTTTACTGGTAATTTAAATTGATTGTTTCATTTTGTAATAATTTATTCAGCCAGGAGATAGAGATAGAGATGGTGGAGAAATTGGAAGAGCTCATCATCAAGCTGAACAAGAAAAGGGTTGAAATGCAGAAGTCAGTGTCTGAAGGGTCTGTCCCATAGGTTAACCTTTTGTACATTGGTGAATCAGTGTGAAAATATCCCGGTGACAAAGTGGCCTAGTGGAACTGAGATAGGAGTAGGTTAACCGAGCAAACAGACCCGTTTTGTAAAAAAATGGACCTGAAACTAACCATATAACCACATTTTCAGGAGTAGTCTGAGTTTGACATAGATAGATCAAAGTTCCATGCATTTCAAAACCTTACTCCAAGGGTTTTGCCCCATTTTAAACCAATTAAAATGCTCAGAAAATCCATCAAAATTTTGGATTGACCTAAAATTTAAAAGCCAGCTGCAGAAGGACCTGCCAGATCTGGAGAAAAGATTGCTCCCGAATTAGCCCACAATATTTTTCATCGCAGTCTAGTGATATGGCAGCGATCTGGTAAACTTTCTATACTTACGTGGCTCTCCTTCGGGGATGATGAGAATCGTGGCATCAAACCTTAAGTGACCCACGATTTCATCCTTTTTCTTTGTAGCAATTTCCTGTGCATGGACATTTGGTAATGCTCTTGCAATCTGGTAACTTCTTTGTAGTTTGGTAATCCTACTACGCGATTTGCTAAACAGTTAACTCGTTTCCTTAAACTTTTGAGGTTTACCAAATAGATAATCCTTTCATTGTAATTTGATGAATCTACTACATGATCGCGTGACTAAGAAAAAATTATCTCGTGAGACGTCTAGAACCGATTTTGGTTGAAAAATGGAATTGCAAAATCGTGGAAATTGAAACAGTCAAGTGCTTTTCTCTTCTGCCATATTCCCTCAGCTTTAAACATCGCGATTTCCTGGACTTCTTCTATGGATTTCTTGGCACTCGTGCTGTAGTTATCTCCTATGATATCTGAAGATATTATTGGAGGATTCCTTTATGGCTTGGCGCCCACTTTTTCTGGCTTGGATAAACGACGATCCCTGGCATTCTTCACTGCAATCTCTGAGATCTCGGTCTTTTTCATAACTGCAGCTTCGTGGCATTCCATTTGTTAGACATTTAGCCAATCTGGGCATTCAGGCAATCCAGAGATTTCCTCTTTAATGGAAGGATAAAAGGTCTTTTTCATAACTGCAACTTCGTGGCATTCCATTTGTTAGACATTTAGCCAATCCGGGCATTCACGCAATCCAGAGATTTCCTCTTTAATGGAAGGACGAAATCTTTCCGAGACTTCATTATTCTCAAATCTTCTCCATGTCATCTAATTTGGATAGAGACAGTTATGTAAGTATCTGGACACCTAGCTCTTGGAATAATTTATTTAGTCAGACGACATGAAGGAACTAATGTTTGAGTTTTCGACATGCCTGTGACAGCTGGAGGGGCCTCTTCTTCTGATATAACCGTCTCTGCCATTTACTGTTTTGAAGATGCCACGTTTCTCCTCTTAAATCTCCACGTTTCGCCCATCAAACTCTATTTATAGAATGTAATTCCTGCTTATGCAGAGAGAGTTAGTAAGATTCGTTAGTGATAAAATTGTGTTACTTGTGTATTGTAACATTTTGAAATTTTTCTCTATAAAAACAAAGCTTACTCAGTTTTTTTTTTTTTTTTTAACTGTTTTGTAATAGAGGTACTTTGTACCTTCTTTTTACTGTTTGGAATAAAATATTGTGACAGTGATTTCCATATTGATATCTGAGTTTTTACTTTTGTTTCTCATATGCTATAGCGGATGTTCACT
>ML843755.1:42738-60520 GCA_009831015.1 Picea engelmannii | reverse complement strand
TCCTAAAACAAGGCGCTCCTCTAGATAAGGTTGTTTAGCCATTGACCATGCCTTCTTTACCTTGAAAAGTGCCTTGGATGCTTCTTGGTTGGAGTGTTCCTCATCTTTTGTGCATTTTGTCCCTCAATCTTGCCATGAAACCCTCCAATACTTCCCTATAAAGTGGGGTGCTCATGTTCATGTCTTGAATGTTGCTAGTGGGATGTGCCAAGGGATCCATATTGTCTCCAAATATGTATAAATGTCTCATGCAATGCGAAATGACCCCCAAGTGGTGAGAGATACCTCCAAATATGTAAACTTTTTCTTTGAAAGCTATTAAGTTGCCCTCCAATAGAGAAATACACATAAAAATGTGTAAACAAGTGCCCCGAGAGGTGAATTGTTGCCACATGTGCAATAATGCTTCAAAATATGTGAACTCAACCACAACACACACCTCCAAATATGTAAGTGTTCTCCAACATGTGAAAAGAAAAGTATCACATGGATCTCCATCATCATCCCCTAATACAATATTGTTAGAAGAATGCCTCTAAAAATGAAAAAGCCCCATGTTATGTATAAAACCCTATATTAAGCCCTAAATATTGAATTATTGCATTTCTAGTAGGTTGGATAGAACCCTTCATTGCCTCTTTTCATCAAATTGTAACCCTTTGTCTCCTATATATATGAAGGAGATCTAGTATTAGGATCATTTTATCTCATCTCATATTGTATTCTGAAGTGGATATATTGTAAAACGAGGTTTCCCCCTCGAAGTGGACTGTAATTATTGACTTTTTATCAATGTCAAGGCATAGGATCATAACATTTGGTATCATAACTCATTGATCATAGGGATTTTCTTCTCCAAGCAAGTCATCTTAGCATTTGCGCTATAACTTTTTTTCTAGGACGATTTAGACATTGAAACTTGGAGGTTATTTATAGGACACATATCAAGGTATCTGTGGTAAAAATTTCATCTTTTGGGTCGTCACACTTTCGGAGATACACCCTGTGGAATATAAGGTATCTGACTAGTCATATTAACTAGTCTCAAACAGGTCTTCTGGAAAAAATCATCATATCTTCTTCAACGAGGCTCCCAATTCAGTGTAACAAGTTGCATTGGAAAGAGAGCAGTTTGTAGTATTCCTGATACAAGTTTCATAATTAGATATCAAATATTGTGTGCGGGGCACGCTATACAAGCTCGCTCTCTTGGAAAGGCCAAAAATCAACAAGGAGTGGGGAAGTTACCCTAACTTTTTCTTGGCACATCCAATTTTGGTCAGACCCGTGGCATTGCAGAGGAGATGTATCAAAGTACTACAGGAAGAAATTTCAAACTCAAAATGGTCGAAATTACAGAAATACATCAAGGAAGGTCGACCAGGAGGACAGATTCCAAATTAAGGGTTTGAAAGGTACGTAATTCACAATTGACATAACTTTTTATTGGAATATATGTTTCTAGTGATTCAATTTTTTGGACAAAGACATAATAGAGGAGCATTTTTATTATTATTCCATATGGGTCCCAAAATGATATCAACACCAATTAAACCTCCATAAGTCTCGTCTTTGACTCGAGAAGAAAATGAGGACATACATAACATGTTCTCCAAATTGGAGGGACAACTTAAGGATTGGAATGACAATTCTAATAATTGGGTAAATTCAAAAAGACAAATTCAATAAATGGAAAGGTGGATGATATGAAAAATAAGATGAAAGAAAATAAGAATGACATTAAAGAAGAAATACAAAATTCCATGAAGGAAATGCAAAAGTCCATGTCTTCCATGATCTTTCAAGCTCTAGATGAGAGATTCCCTAAAGGAGATATGAAAATACAAGGGGACTTGTGAAAATAAAGGTAGTATTCATGTTGAACAAACTGTTAATAATGATCCATTTTCAACTAGTGAATCTAACTCCAATAGTGGAGTTATTATGGTGGGGGTCCTAAATTCAACTTTCCCAAAATTGAATTAAAGAATGTAGTATACCTAGGGAGGTAATATGGGGTACCTAGGGAGGTACCCAATGAGAAGGTGGTTATGTATTATTAGTGGAAGTCATTTAATATATGAGAACGTGGTCATTGAATGTAAGGTGGACTAGGTCCACTATATTAATAAAGGCTCACTATGATAGTTAGATGTGATAAATGTGAGAAGACTCTATAGAAAGTTCTTAGGAGATAGAGAGAGCTATATAAAGAAGTGTAAACAATGTAATGAAACATAGTGAATAATATTGTCATTGTAACAAACAAGTATTGCTTGGGGAGTGCATTCCTTTCTTAAGAAATAATATATGGTGTTACCCTACCACAAGGGTTTTGACTACATCTTGTGTTCATGTTATGGTGAATGTTTTGGTGTTTATTATTGGTTTATTGCTGAAACATATTTCCAAATCTACCCAGGTATATAACAATTGGTATCAGAGCATTTTCCTTGGCCAAAGAAGGGAATAATTTTTTGCAGTAATTTTTTGTTCTATTTTTTGGGTTTTTTCTTGACGGCGGCGGGACTGCAGAGTTCAAAACTTTTCATAGGGTGCTCAGATGACTATTTCCTCTCAAAGCCTCAGAAATTCTACAAATGACTGAAGCATTCAAGTCTCAATTGCATGACCTTGTAGATGGCCTCAATGATAGTTTTCGTATTATTCAAGATTCATTGGATAATATGCAAGAGATATTTCTTATGGCAGAAATGAGGGATGAATATAATCAAGAAATATATGTTTGGTATGATTTGGAGGCCGATTGTGATGATTGATATATGAATAATTGTCATTTTTGGGATGACAACCACTTCCATAGTTTATTTGATGACTCTACTCCACCTTCTGTAGAGAACATCAATGTCCCACATCAGGATCTTGTTATAACTACCAACGTTCAGCCTACATATTCTACAATGGTATTGTTTCTTCCAGATTCAGCTTTGATCCTCTCCCACTATGTGGATGAATATTCTTATTTGGATCCACATGATAGGTGTCAGTATTGGGAGCATCATTTTCAGTTGGTTATTGGGTGCCGATATCTTCCGTGTGGGATTCACATGAGAAATTGGACATGGGACCCTGGTTTACAATGGCGGTTGGACTACTTCATCATGGTGGCTTCCATTTCTCAATGGGACCCTGGTTCTCTAGTCTACTTCAACACTATGGTCCACACTTATCCATGGGACCTTGGTATATGGTTGTACATCAAACATTGAGGACAACACTTTCTTAAGGGGGATAGAAGGTTAGGTAGATAGAGAGGTAGTGGGGGGGGCAGAGGCCCATAGTGATAATAGTGGAGGCCATTCAATGTAAGGTGGACTAGGTCCACTATATTATTAAATAAGGCTCACTATGGTAGTTAGATATAATAAATGTAAGATGGCTTCTTAGAAGGTTCTACTTCTAGAATATTTCTCCTGTAGAATGTTCTTAGGTGATGGTAACACTATATAAAGGGGTTCAAGCAATGTAATGGGATATGAAGAGAAGTATTGTATTTGGAGCAGTAGTTCAATAGGAGGAAGCCCCCTCGAAGAGGCAAGTGAACATGAGAGGATCACTTCCATAATAGGATCCATTGTATGATGTTGCCCTACCCTAAGGGTTTGATAGTAATAAAAAAGATTTTGCATATTGTTCTTCTATATCTATTGTGGTGCTTTTGTATTCAGTTCTTTGGTTCATAACAATTGGTATCAGAGCACTTTCCTTGGCCAAAAAAGGGAAAAAAAATTTGCACTTTTTGCAGAATTTTTTCGAGGGAAGAAAAAGAGGGCGACGCACTTCAGGTTTTTCTCTGAAGCTTTATGAGCTGAATTTGACAAAACAAATCGGATATTTGAATTCCTCTCGGAAAAATATCCAATTTAAAAAAAAAAATCGGCTAAAACAGAGTTCGGGAAGTGAAGTTATGAGCATTTTAAATTCAACAGTGTTTCAAGGTTTTTCCGGGAAAAGCCACGATTTTCTGCAGTAAGTTATTTTTAATCCTAGTTTTTATTCAAGATTTATCCCAAGAAATATGTTTTTTACTGGAAAAGATGATGGCCCTAATATTGAAGAATTCATAAAATACTTGAAGTTATTTTCGAAAGAGGATTGGAAACATTGGGTATCATGTTTATTTAAAAGATGATGCAGTCATTTGGTGACAATCACATAGATATAGCCAATTGATGGCACTTTCTGATGAAACACTTAAAAAAATTATTTTAGATAAATGGTCTCACGCTGCTAAAGGGAGAAACACGAGTTTATTTTCAGGTGGTAAATCTATATTACAAGTTCATGGTTGCATTCACAAAAAATATGTCATTATTTCTATTAACCCTAGTTGTCAACATAATTTTATCAATGTTGAGTTGGTTAATAGATTGCAAATTCCTGCCAAGAATATCCAAAGCACATAGGCTGAGGGTAAAAATGTTCAGTTTTTTAAAGATTTGAAGGTTAGTATGGATAAATATGTGTTGCATTCATATTTTTATGTTATGGATATGGATGAAGTGGACATTGTTTTGGGATATCCTTGGATAGAATCAGTGGGTACCATTAATATTAATGTGCAAAAACAGTTTCTGAAGTTGCGGTACAAGAAAAATAAAATCACATTGCAGGATGTGTCTCTTATTAAGAAAGATGGGCCCACAGAGATTAGCAAAGAAGTTATTGTTGGGTCTGAAGTTGAATCAAAGGCAGAGTCTACAGAAGGAGATGAAGAAAAACTACAAGAATGACATAATCAAGAAGCTAAGGAGGTCATTGACTCAAAGGCACAAAGCGTTGAAGATTTGAAGAAAAAAGAACAGATTCTTACAATTGTTGTATATCGCCATCCACATCATATAGAGACACAACAATCATCAAGGCAAGAGCGTGTGCATCAACACATTTATGCACCAACAGGTCACTAGACAGGAAACCGATCAATAGGTGCATAGAGGACCACCGACACTATGGGAGGAGCTCAGGCTACAACAACAATCCCATGGAAACATCAGCACGATGCAGAGCAAGATTAGGGTGGCAAGGCATCAATTGGACATCATGTTCATCTTCTATTAGGATGGATGGATAGTCATACTTGGTATCAATTGGCTACATTGCGTAGCCGGTCATATTGTACAGTTTTTTCTCATGTTTTGAGGAAGAAACATGTAAAGGGGATGGAATGTAGTATACTTAGGGAGATAATATGGGGTACCTAGGGAGGTACCCAATGAGAATGTGGTTATGTATTATTAGTGGAAGTCATTTAATATATGAGAACGTGATCATTCAATGTAAGGTGGACTAGGTCCACTATATTAATAAAGGCCCACTGTGGTAGTTAGATGTAATAAATGTGAGAAGACTCTCTAGAAAGTTGCTAGGAGATAGAAAGAGTTATATAAAGAAGTGTAAGCAATGTAATGAAACATAGTGAAGAATATTGTCATTGTAACAAGCAAGTATTGCTTAAGGAGTGCATTACTTCCTTAAGGAATAATATATGGTGTTACCCTACCCCAAGGGTTTTGACTACATCTTGTGTTCATGTTATGGTGAATGTTTTGGTGTTTATTATTGGTTTATTGCTTAAACATATTTCTATATCTACTCAGGTACATAACAAAGAAGTTTGATGGTACAGAGGTCTTTACCTAGGTGAACCAAATAGAGCAATATTTTGAACTACATAATATTATGGATAATAAGAAAATGATTCACATAGCAACCTTGAACTTTGAGATAAAACCATATCAATGGTATCAATGGATAGTGAAAATGAAGCCTCGTTTATATCACTACACTTGGGTTTTATTCACAAGAGACTTAGAAGCACAATATTGGAAAGTTTGGGAACGAGACTACTTCATTCAATTGACAAGAATCAAGCACTTAGGTGATATTGAAGATTATAATTCATAATTCCAGTCATTGGCCACAAGGGTAGATAACATAAATGGCGAACACTTGTTAGAAGCTTACATGGGTGGATTAAAAGAAGACATTAAACATGAGTTTCTCTTAAGACATCCTACAAATATTGTGGAATCTATGCAAAATGTTCGTAATAGTCATGCCAAAATTAAGGCTACACACAAGTCTAACATGGGAAGCATAGATCGTTTTGGGGGTCATAAGACAACCATACCTTAACCAACAAGGTTGACACCTCAACAAATGGATGAAAGAAGAGCAAAATGACTATGTTTTAATTGTGACAGCAAGTACAGTAAATGGCATAAATGCAGCGAGAAGAAATTATTCTACCAGACATAAATGACTAGGTTTCAATTGTAACAACAAGTACAGTAAGGGGCATAAATGCAGTGAGAAGAAATTATTCTGCATACACTGTGAAGAGGAAGAAGATTAGGAATTGGAATCATCACAAGATCCAGATCTAGAAGAAACTACTCCAACAATATCTTGCCATGCATTGGTCGGCATCGTTACTCCACAAACCCTCAATATACAAGGATATGTCAAAAAGAAAAAGGTATCCGTATTGATTGATTCTGGTAACACCCATAATTTCATCAATTACAAATTAGCAAAAGATCTCAATTGCTTTGTGTATCCCGCACCAGAGTTTCAAGTAATGATTGCAGATGGAGGTACCATAAGTTGTGTCCAGATTATAGACATCTCAACAAAATGACCATCAAAGATAAGTTTCATATCCTTGTCATTGATGAATTATTAGATGAATTGCATGGAGAAAAAATTATTTACTAAGTTGGATCTTCGTTCATGACATCATCAAATTAGAATGAGGCAAGAAGACATTCCTAAAATAGCTTTTAGAACACATGAATGTCATTATGAGTTTTTGGTTATGTCATTTGGACTTACTAAAGCACCTTCAACATTTCAAAGCTTGATGAATTATATTTTCAATCCCTTCTTTAGAAAATTTGTGTTAGTATTTTTTGATGACATGTTAATCTGCAACAAATCATGGGAAGAGCATGTACAATATGTTGACAAAGTATTACAACTATTGGAAGAGAAACAACTTTATGCAAATCCTTCCAAGTGTTCCTTTGAGATTCAAGAAGTGGAATATTTGGGTCATATTGTATCTCAGGAAGGTGTAAAAGTGAACCTTAACAAAATTAAAGCTATGAGGGAATGGTCAATTCCTAAAACATTGAAGAAACTTAGAGGATTCTTAGGATTGACGGGCTATTACCGCAAATTTGTCAAGAACTATGGTCAAATAGCAGCACCTCTAACAACATTATTAAAAAAGGAAGCAATTTCTTGGACCGAAAAAGCAACCAAGGCTTTTGAGAAACTTATGGAGGCTATGTGTACAACTCTGTTCTTGGCCATACCTGACTTTACAAAAACATTTATTGTGGATTGTGATGCAGACCCCCTTCCCTCCTAAGGGTTGCGCGACCTCCCGGTCAAGGATCGTTCTAATTCTTTGAGTTGAAGCAGCTCTTCGATTCCTCGCTGGAATTCCACGAACAAATCCACAGGTCCTTTATGAAACTCTGCCTGCGCAACTAAGCACCAAGCGCGAGCCTCACCTCCACACGACCACAGACTGTGACCGGACACCTACACAAAAGGCACGTCATGATTTCGTGTGTCGGGAATTCTCGATGTGATTCACCTCCATTCTCCCGACTCCTGAAGTGTCAATATTTCGGAGCTCCCAATCCGACGGTCCTGATTCCCCCACGATATGGCGGCTAAAATCTCGTTGGGTTTCGTGTATCGGGATTTTGCGTATCACGAGGTCAAAAGACCTTTCACCTCTATTCTCTCGATCCCCGAAATGCCGAAATTCTTCCTGGACAATCAACGGTCCAGATCTCTCCTTGATGAACGATTGTGATCTAATCGCGAATTCGTGTTTCACGAATTCTCACGATTTCCCCCTTTGACTTTTCCCTCCTGCGAGTTAGCGAAATGTTGATCTCTCGTCATGCGTCCCTTCCAATGGACGATTATGATGATGTTGGTATTTCGCGACTTGCGACCTCCAAGTCATGACCTCCTTCACATTCCCGACTCCCGAAATGCCAATATTTCGAAGCACCCCAAATTTGACAGTTCACGCTCCTCTGGATCTAACGGCTCAGATCAAATTGTGATTTTGCGTTTCGCGAGTTCTCGTGACTCGAACTTTCACTCCTTTGAGTCAGGAGTCAACGAAACGTTGATCTGTGGCCACCTGTCCTCTGACAATGGACGGTCCTAGTGATTTCGAGACGATGGACGGTCCTGATGATTTCGAGACTTGGCATTTCGCGATTTCCACCCTGTTGTGCAACTTCAAAGGGTTAAACCTCGTGCACATTCCTCTGGATCCAACGAATGTTGGTCCACACGCTCAGATCCTATGGTCCAAATCTGATCTTCTCCTGTGCGCTCTTCTGGGTGTCTAGACGTGAGATTCAACGATCCACATCTCTTCCTCTGCAGCTGATCTGACGGTTGTTGTGCTCCACCTCGTGCGCTTGTGATTTCTTCCTGACTTGGAAGATTTTCAAAGTCTCAAAGGCTTCGACCTTTGATTTCTCTGCAAGCCCTGTGACTTTGGGTCTCGTCTGCATTTTGAAGACGTCTCTCCTGAGCTTTGGAACTTAAAACAAGTTCTCTCTGCACACACTCCTTGCGCTCTGACTGGTCTTCAGATGGTAGTCTTTCAACACTTCGTCCAAGTGTGGGGCTAGTGCACTCCTTGCACAGGTCTTCGTCCATAGTATTTCAACAACTTTGTAAGTGTCTTCCTCCGACACTTCTCTTATCTCTGAACTCGAAATAGAGTTCTTCTCATGCATTACTTGCACTTGCTCGATGCCCACCTGACAGAGCTCTACAGAACCTTCAGTAGTTCTGTCTCCCTGTGCCTTCTCTACACAGTCTTACCTCCAAGGTGTTCAACAACCTTGAAGCTCCTTTTGAGTTTGAAAACTATCCTGGTGTGCCCTCCTGGCACGTTCTCCTATGAACTCAACCGAGAGATTCAAATGCACACTCCTTGCACTGGCTACATAACTTCCAATGTTTTGTTGTGCACTCCTTGCACAGCCTAAAGAACCCAGAACGATATAACACAAAACTTAATGAAAATAAAAGAAATCTTCCTACTGTAAATGAAACTTATCATACATCTACAACATTCATTCATGAAAATACATCAACACAAATACATAAACACACTATATGCAGAAAAACCTGCTTTTCTATTATCTCTGTGTGTCTATACAGATGATTACAAAAACTAAACTGTAACAAAGTTTCAGTTCCCTCAAGCTCTCTTTCTCAGAACTTCTAAAACCTCCTCAGGCCTCTCTCTCCCTACCTGAGATCTCTCTCCCATCTCCTAATTACAAAACAAGGGCTCTATGAGCTTATCCTCTTCACCGCCTTAGTGCCATCACTGTCTCAATTACGACACCATATTCCTACGACTACATTCCATAAATGCCTACCCAGACCTGACTACGACCTGGGGTTGCTACAAGCAAACCATTTAAGGAAACCCTATCCACTACTTCTACAAAGGCATGGCATGGCATTTATCATCCTTACAACACGAATAATCTGTATAGGATTATTTCAAATTTAAAAATGGGAGGGTCGGCACCTCTCCCTTTCTCCATTGTGCGTCTGCGTGTTGGAGCATTTGCTGAGGTGGAGCGATGCTCCTGCATCATAGTCCACTGCTGTGAAAAATTCATGAGCTCCTGCTCATGAGCTTCCCAGCTCTGTTGAAATGCACCTCGATCACAAACTCTCTTCTGGCACTGTCCTCTTGCTCCTCTCCAGCTATGTCGTTGTTGTTACTGTTGCTGCTTCTTCTTCTCCTTCTTCCCTGCTGTTACGGCAGGTTCTCCCCTGTTCAACTTTCCTTTGTTGAGTGTTTCTTGTGCTGACCACAACATCAACCTCCGTATCTCCTCTATCACCTCGTTCAGCTTCTTCAGTTACTAGTTCTTCTTATGCAGTGTTCTCGACTACAATTTTTCCTTATCAGTGAGTAGATCATCATGATCCTTCATGTCATTTTCTTCTCCTGTGGCATTAGCTTGCCATTATGATGCAAACTTCAGTTTTGCAGTCTCATCTTGACTGACCTGTTGCTCAGTCACCTCCCCTAACAGATTAGCTTCTGCCATTTCTCCTGCTGGCATATTTCCAGCTTCTTCCAGTTGCTCCTGTGGCTGGTATGCTCCTCCATTAGTCTCAAACTTAGCCTGTCGGATGTGCAAGCTTTGCACCATTTCCCTTCTTTCTAGGGCTTCCAATTCCTCATACAGATCAACAAAATCTATGATGTCTGCTTCCTCCTCTGTTGCAGGCTCCAGTGCTGCAGTTATCTCTGTTTCAACTTCCGAGCTGAAATTTTTGAGCAATTCTGTTGAATGCTACTCTCCCACAATCTGCATGATTGTCTGTTGGCAACCATTTTCTGGTTCTAAATTGTTCAACCAATCCTCCAACATCTCTAACTCCTTCTCCCATTGAGCGAGCAATTCATCTGAATTCTCCTTTTTTTTCCTGTTGGGGCAGACTTCAGTATCTGCTCATTCTCCTCCTCTTTGGCAGACTCTATTGGTTGTCTTTCTTTTGATGTTGCATCTGCAACACATGCTCTGGCCTCAACTGGGCTATCTGGTAGGAATATCCAAATTCCTCCAATGATTAGAATGCTCCTCTGATCCTCCTCCTTCGTGATGGAAGTATTCAACTTCTCATCGTCTTCATTCACATGGTCTGCAAATCCACATGAATCTATCAACACTCCTTGTTGACTTGAACTCACTTCTGAGCTCCTGAGACTTTCAGACAGTCTCATTTCTTTCCCCCTACCCACCTAGCAATTTGGGAATTTTTTGTTGACCACTTGGCAGTCTATGAGATCAACCGATCCCATCTCGTTGCCCACTTGGTAATCTGAACTTTCGACACTACTCCTCTAGCAATATACGAGACCTCCACCTGGTCTCTTTCCATTGCCCACCTGGCAACTCAAAAGTCCATTTTTGCCCACCTGGGAGTATATGAGATCTTCATCCGATCTCACCTCCTCCTCATCGCTAAGGTGTCTCCCAATCTCTGGTTCACAGATGTAAACCATTTCCTCTTCTGTGTCACTGAGGTTTTCAACATACCTCAACCACCTATTTAACAGCTGTCGTTGTCCTCTAGCCAACAATCTCTTAACTGGCCACTTCACCTTCTTCTTCATGGGCCACTCATACACCCAATGCATCTTTGCATCCTATTAGATCTTAAATGTGAGCTTCTCCATCTGTGCTCTTATCTCAATGAGCTCTAGATCCATCTCTGGATTGCGTTTCTGCTTGTGGCCTTCTCTTCAACCACACTCATGGCCTTCGGTAGCCATTTTCACCTTCTACCTACCCTCCTGGCAAGCCTATGGATCACTCTACAACTGAGAGCATCTCCATCTCCTCACACAACTCACCTGGTTGTTTAAATTTTTGCTGTTGTTGTGCGCGTGCAACAACTTTCTCACAGAGCGTCAGTACTCCTGCCTTCCTTTCACCTGCTGTCTACATGCAAATTTGAACTTCTGATATCATCTAATGTTACCAGATCATCCCTTTCACCGTCTCTCTCTTGTTTGCGGTCTGCAAACAAAAACTAGGCTATGATACCACTTGACGGTGTGTATCAGAGTATTTTCTTTATCTACTCTCTACTACAGAAATTTAAAATAAGTGTTTTGATACCACTTGATAGTATCCGACTATATCCTTTCACCGTCCTTCTTTTGTCTGCGGTCTGCAAACAAAACTAAGCTCTGATACCACTTGATGCAGACCCCCTTCCCTCCTAAGGGCTACGCGACCTCTCGATCAAGGATCGTTCTAATTCTCTAAGCTGAAGCAACTCTTCGATTCCTCGCTGGAATCCCACGAACAAATCCACAGGTCCTTTATGAAACTTTGCCTGCACAACTAAGCACCAAGCGCGAGCCTCACCTCCACACGACCACGAACTGTCACCGCACACCTACACAAAAGGCGCGTCGCGATTTCTCGTGTTGGGAATTCCCGATGCGATTCATCTCCATTCTCCTAACTCACGAAATGTCGATATTTCGGAGCTCCCAATCTGATGGTCATGATTCCCCCACGATCCGACGGCTCAGATCTCGTCGGGGTTTCGCGTATCGCGAGGTCGAAAGACCTTTCACCTCTGTTCTCCCGATCCCTAAAATTCTTCCTGGACAATCCACTATCCATATCTCTCCTTGATCAACGGTTGTGATCTAATAGCGAATTCGCGTTTCGCGAATTCTCACGATTTCCCCCTTTGAATTTTCCCTCCTGCGAGTCAGCGAAATGTTGATCTCTTGCCACACGTCCCTTCCAATGGACGGTTCTAATAATGTCAGGATTTCGCGACTTGCGACCTCCAAGTCACGACCTCCTTCACATTCCCGACTCCCGAAATGCCGATATTTTGGAGCGCCCCAAATCCGACGATTCACGCTCCTCTAGATCTAACGGCTTAGATCAAATCGCGATTTCACATTTCGCGAGTTCTCACGACTCTACCTTTGACTCCTTCGAGTCACGAGTCAGAAAAACGTTGATCTGTGGCCACCTGTCCTCTGATGACGAACGATCATGGTGATTTCGGGACGATGGATGGTCCTGATGATTTCGAGACTTGGTGTTTCATGATGTCCACCCTCCTTTGCAACTTCAAAGGGCTAAACCTCGTGCACGTTCCTCTGGACCCAACGATTGTTGGTCCACGCGCTTAGATCCTACGGTCCAGATATGATCTTCTCATGTGCGCTCTTTTGGGTGTCTAGACATGAGATTCAACGGTCCAGATCCCTTCCTTTGCAGCTAATCTGACGGTTGTTGTGCCCCCCCTCCTAAGCGTGTGATTTCTTCCTGACTTGTAAGATTTTCAAAGTCTCAAAGGCTTCAACCTTTGATTCCTTTGCGAGCCCTGTGACTTTGGGTCTCGTCTGCGTTTTGAAGATGTTGTCTCTCCTGAGCTTTGGAACTTAAAACAAATTCTCTCTGCACACACTCCTTGTGCTCTGAATGGTCTTCAGATGGTAGTCTTTCAACACTTCGTCCAAGTGTGGGCCTAGTGCACTCCTTGCACAGGTCTTCGTCCAGAGTATTTCAACAACTTTGTAAGTGTGTTCCTCCGACACTTCTCTTATCTCTGAACTCAAAATAGAGTTCTTCTCATGCACTCCTTGCACTTGCTCGATGCCCACCTGGCAGAGCTCTACAGAACCTTCAGTAGTTCTGTCTCCCTTTGCCTTCTCTACACAGTCTTACCTCCAAGGTGTTCAACAACCTTGAAGCTCCTTTTGAGTCTGCAAACTATCCTGGTGTACCCTCCTGGCACGTTCTCCTCTGAACTCAACAGAGAGATTCAGATGTGCACTCCTTGCGCTGGCTACAGAACTTCCAATGTTCTGTTGTGCACTCCTTGCACAACCTAAAGAACCAAAAACGATCTAACAAAACTCAATGAAGATAAAAGAAATCTATCTTCCTACTGTAAATGAAACTTATCATACATCTACATCATTCATTCATGAAAATACATCAACACAAATACATAAACACACTATATGCAGGAAAAACTGATTTTTTATTATCTCAGTGTGTCTATACATATGATTACAAAAACTGGACTGTAACAAAGTTCCAGATCCCTCAAGCTCTCTTTCTCAGAACTTCTAAGACCTCCTCAGGCCTCTCTCTCCCTACCTGAGATCTCTCTCCCATCTCCTAATTACAAAACGAGGGCTCTACGATCTTATCCTCTTCACCGCCTTAGTGTCATCACTGTCTTAATTACGACACCATATTCCTACGGCTACATTCCATAAATGCCTACCCAAACCTGACTACGACCTGGGCCTGCTACAGGCAACCATTTAAGGCAAGCCTATCCACTACCTGTACAAAGGCATGGCCTAGCATTTATCAGCCTTACAACACGAATAATCCATATAGGATTATTTCAAATTTAAAAATGGGAGGGTCAACGCCTCTCCCTTTCTCCATTGTGCGTCTGCGTGTTGGCGTGATGGTGCATTTGCTGAGGTGGAGCGATGCTCTTGCATCATACTCCACTGCTGTGAAAAATTCATGAGCTCCTGCTCATGAGCTTCACAGCTCTGTTGAAATCCACCTGGATCCCAAACTCTCTTCTGGAGTTGTCCTCTTGCTCCTCTCCAGCTATGCCGTTGTTGCTGCTTATGCTGCTTCTTCTTCTCCTTCTTCCCTGTTGCTATGGCAGGTTCTCCCATGTTCAGTTTTCCTTTGCTGACTTCTTGCGTTGACCTCAACATCAGCCTCCGTATCTCCTCTATCACCTCGTTCAGGTGCTCCAGTGGTTGGTTCTTCTTATGCAGTCTTCTCGGCTGCAATTCTTCCTTATTGGTCAGTAGATCATGATTATCCCTCATGTTGTTTTCTTCTCCTATGGCATTAGCTTGCCATTCTGTTGCAAACTTCTGTTCTGCAGTCTCATCTTGACTGACATGTTGCTCAGTCACCTCCCCTGACAGATTAACTTCTACCATTTCTCCTGCTGGCATATTTCCAGCTTCTTCCAGCTGCTCCCAGGGCTGGTATGCTCCTCCATCTGTCTCCAACTCAACCTGTTGGATGTGCAAGCTGTGCACCATTTCCCTTCTCTCTAGGGCTTCCAATTCCTCATACAGATAAGCAAAATCCATGTTGTCTGCTTCCTCCTCTGTTGCAGGCTCCAGTGCTGGAGTCATCTCTGTTTCAACTTCCAGGTTGAATTTTTTGAGCAATTTTGTCGAATGCTCCTCTCCCACAATCTGCATGACTGTCTGTTGGTAGCCATTTTCTGGTTCTAGATTGTTCAACCAATCCTCCAACATCTCCAACTCCTTCTCCCATTGAGCAGGCAATTCATATGAATTCTCTTTTTCTGGTGGGGCAAACATCAGTATCTGCTCCTTCTCCTCTTTGACAAACTCTGTTGGTTGTCTTTCTTCTGTTGTTGCATCTGCAACACATGCTCTGGCCTCAACTGGGCTATCTGGTAGGAATATCCAAATTCCTCCAATGATCAGAATGCTCCTCTGATCCTCCTCCTTCGAGATGGAAGTATTCAACTTCTCATCGTCTTCATTCACATGGACTGCAAATCCACATGAATCTATCAACACTCCTTGCTAACTTGAACTCACTTTTGAGCTCCTGAGACTTTCAGACAGTCTCATTTCTTTCCCCCTGCCCACTGTTAGAATATAATGGATATGCTCGTTTTACCATTGACAATATCTCTATTGTCACCCAACCATAGGCCGAAGCCACCCTCCGAGCACCTTAACCTTGACAGAGAATCACTCCAAAAGAAAACCCTAGGCTAGATAGCCAAACAAAGGGTAGCACAACTTTCCCCAAGGATAGCGCACCAACAAGAGTTGATCAGATGTTCCAAACCCTAACCAAGAGATAGTCCAAGCCAAACGTGATCTTCTAGCTGCAGCAACTGCATTGGCACCTCTCCTCAAACCCGCGCACAAGACCGGGCGCTGCAGTGCACACAAGTTGCTTCTCTGCAATTCTGAGACTGCCTGCCAGAATGAGAACTAGACTCATGTATTTATACTAATTCTGGCTAACTGCCTGGGTTGACTTCTCATTTTGGGTATCTGTCTATTCACTATATATTATTATTTCTGGTCGACTTCTTCTCTTGGAGGATAATAACCTAATAAAAATTATCTTCTTGATCCGACAAGTCTTCTAGGGTTATTAGCCAACTCATTAGGGTTTCTTCTTGCTTCCCGGAGTATTCTATCCTTGTCAGGTTTACACGTGGAGTTAAATACCTCTCACAGCTACCATAATATCAACACTCCCTCCTAGCTAGGGAGGTATTACAGGTAATGGTCTTGAGCACAAAAACATACCATTCACCCAGTAGCATCAACATAGTTGTATAGACTAGATCATGAGCACCATCATCATCATCATCAGTGTCATCAACTACATCATCTCTCGAAACCATACTCTATCTGAGTAATCAGACATGATGCTCACTCCACAGAGCGATACAAGAGCCATTCTTCTAATCTAGAAGAGTAAATGTTATGAACCATTTTCCGTCTGGGAAATCTCTATCCTTTGATTATCCATCTAACTGATGATCATTTCCAATACTGTTGATAGTCTTAAAGGCAATTGAAACAAAATAGAACACAACTGTATCTATCCATAGTAGTACATAACTACAATCCAGTGGTACACTACCACACCAAGTAGCACACAAGTACTTGATCAACAACTTATAGTCACGAACAGTGGAACACATCCACCACAGTAGTATACATCTACTGTCATACAGTCTTCATAACAATCATCTGATATCAACCTGGACAGAAACAATGTTATGATATAAACTGAATCATCTGGGCCAATCTTTCACTCACATCTATGAGATCTGAAAGAATATCTGCCCTCAGAGTAGAACAATGAGATATTTGGACTAGTCTTCTCAAGCAAGGAAGAATAATTGTCCTGTCTTTTGAACCTAGACCATTCCCCACCCTAGGCCATTCTTCCTACACTAATCAACGTGCACCCTGGAGAGAATGTATAAACCCTAAGGAATGTCTGTCCCTGATTGTTGAGCCTGGACCATTCCCCACCTTGGGCCATTCCTCCTACACTAATCAAAGTGCACCCTGGAGAGAATGTATAAACCCTAAGGAATGAATGTCCGGACCATTTCCCCTGTTAACCACAAGAGGAAAAGATTGTCTTGTACCAACTTCCAAAACAGACCATTCCTCATGTTAACCACAATGAGAAATCGTTGTCCCGCGAGGCAAGCCAGTCTTCTTGAGTAACCCTCAAGAAGAGACACTGTCGTAGACCACTCCCCATGTTAACCACAATGGGAAGTCGTTGTCTATGATACATCGACAATCTAGACCATTTCCCATGTTAACCACAATGGGAAATTGTTGTCCGTCAGAAATCTCAATCCACTTTTCGAATAAGAAAGAATCTTCTCATCCTGGACCATTCTTCGAACTGAAAAATGACTATCCATCAATCAATAATATATCAGTGCTCCCTCCCAACCTGGGAGTCATCTCTTCCTTTTTCAATAAGGAAGTCGTCTCCATGAGCTCCGACTTGAGTATGAAAACTCTTTCATCTTGGATAGAAGCTTTACCAAGATGTTTGTTTATCTGCTCATCTGTGGAGATATGTATTGGAGAACCTCTTTCTCCTTTCTGAACTTCATCACGGATAATGCAATGCTTGATTTCAAATGTACTTCGTTCTGGAGCACTTGGTCTTCTTTGAAGGCTTCATGTAGCTCTGATCAATAAAATATATCATTGTTGGAAAACTGGAATATATACATGTGGCACTTCTTTTGTCATCATGAGATTTGATCTTCTGAGTAATCATCTTGATACAATATCTTGTTATAGGAAATCTTCACCACGCTTCTGTTGTGCACTGGAGGTTCTCCACCAAGTTATTTTCTTCCATTTGCATACAAGGGTCTCTTTCTGGTATGCCTCAAGGTCTTGAGATTGCTCTCCATATGCTCTTTGCTCAATTGCTCTAGAGAACATTCTTTGCATTTATCTGATGTAGAACTCCAACTCATGGATGTTGCGGATGATATAATGACTCATGTAGAGATATGTCTGGTTTACTGGAACAAGTAATCATCATAGTCTTCTCCCTCCATCTGGGAGAACCTCTAGTTCTAGATCTCGCAATGCTTTCATTCATAA
>ML843755.1:22212-40068 GCA_009831015.1 Picea engelmannii | reverse complement strand
TCCTTCCAGCGGTTAGACTGAATGAAGGAGGTGTGGGCCCATAACCTATTAGAATATAATGGATGTGCTCGTTTTACCATTGACAATATCTCTATTGTCACCCAACCATAGGCCGAAGCCACCCTCCGAGCACCTTAACCTTGACAGAGAATCACTCTGAAAGCAAACCCTAGGCTAGATAGCCAAACAAAGGGTAGCGCACCTTTCCCCAAGGATAGCGCACCAACAAGAGCTAATCAGATGTTCCAAACCCTAACCAAGCGATAGTCCAAGCCAAACGTGATCTGCTAGCTGCAACAGCTGTAATGGCAGCTCTCCTCAAACCTGCGCACAAGACTGGGCACTGCAGTGCTCACAAGTTCTTGCTCTGCAATTCTGAGACTGCCTGCCAGAATGAGAACTGGCCTCTTGTATTTATACTAATTCTGGCTAACTACCTGGGCCGACTTCTCATTCTGGGTATCTGTCTGTTCAGTATATATTATTATTTCTGGCCGACTTCTTCTCTTGGAGGCTAATAACCTAATATAAATTATCTTCTTGAGCCGACAAGTCTTTTAGGGTTATTAGCCAACTCATTATGGTTTTTTCTTGCTTCACGAAGTATTCTATCCTTGTCATGTTTACATGTGGAGGTAAATACCTCCCGCAGCTACCATAATATCAACACCCACCTGACAATTTGGGAATTTTTTGTTGCCTACCTGGCAGTCTATGAGATCAATTGATCCCATCTCGTTGCCCACTTGGCAATCTGAACTTTCGGCACTGCTCCTCTGGCAATATACGCGACCTCCACTTGGTCTCTTTCCATTGCCCACTTGGCAACTCGAAAGTCCATTTCTGCCCACCTGGCAGTATATGAGATCTTCATCGGATCTCACCTCCTCCTCATCGTTGAGGTGTCTCCCAATCTCTGGTTCACAGATGTAAACCATTTCCTCTTCTGTGTCACTGAGGTTTTCAACATACCTCAACCACCTATTTAACAGTTGTCGTTGTCCTCTGGCCAACAATCTCTTAACTGGCCACTTCACCTTCTTCTTCATGGGCCACTCATACACCCAATGCACCTTTGCATCCTGTTGCATCTTAGATGTGAGCTTCTCCATCTCTGCTCTTATCTCAATGAGCTCCAGCTCCATCTCTAGATTGCATTTCTGCTTGCGGCCTTCTCTTCGACCACGCTCATGGCCTTCAGTAGCCATTTTCACCTTCTACCTGCCCTCCTAGGGATCACTCTACATCCGAGAGCATCTCCATCTCCTCACACAACTCACCTGATTAATTAAATTTTTGCTGTTGTTGTGCGCGTGCAACAACTTTCTCACAGAGCATCAGTACTCTGCCTTCCTTTCACCTGTTGTCTACAAGAAAATTTGAACTTCTGATATCATCTAATGTTATTAGATCATCCCTTTCACTGTCTCTCTCTTGTCTGTGGTCTGCAAACAAAAACTAGGCTATGATACCACTTGATGGTGTGTATCAGAGCATTTTCTTTCTCTACTTTCTGCTACAGAAATTTAAAATCTGTGCTCTAATACCACTTGATGGTATCAGACTATATCCTTTCACAGTCCTTTTGTTTGCGATCTGCAAACAAAACTAAGCTCGAATATCACTTGATGCAGACCCCCTTCCCTCCTAAGGGCTGCGCGACCTCCTGGTCAAGGACCGTTCTAATTCTCTGAGTTGAAGCAGCTCTTCGATTCCTCGATGGAATCCCACGAAGAAATCCACAGTTCCTTTATGAAACTCCGCCTGCGCAACTAAGTACCAAGCGTGAGCCTCACCTCCACATGGCCACAAACTGTCACTGCACACCTACACAAAAGGCGCGTCGCGATTTCGCGTGTCGGGAATTCCCGATGCGATTCACCTCCATTCTCCCGACTCCCAAAATGTCGATATTTCGGAGCTCCCAATTTGACGGTCCTGATTCCCCCATGATCTGACGGCTCAGATCTCGTCGGGGTTTTGCGTATCGGGATTTCGTGTATCGCTAGGTCGAAAGACCTTTCATCTCTATTCTCCCAATCCTCGAAATGCAAAAATTCTTCCTGGACAATCAACGGTCTAGATCTCTCCTTGATCAACGGTTGTGATCTAATCGTGAATTCGTGTTTCACGAATTCTAACGATTTCCCCCTTTGACTTTTCCCTCCTGCGAGTCAGCGAAATGTTGATCTCTCGCCACACGTCCCTTCCAATGAGCAGTTCTGATGATGTCGGGATTTCGCAACTTGCGACCTCCAAGTCACAACCTCCTTCACATTCCCGACTCCCAAAATGTCGATATTTCAGAGCGCCCCAAATCCGAAGATTCACGCTCCTCTGGATTTAACGGCTCAGATCAAATCACGATTTCACGTTTCGCGAGTTCTCACGACTCGACCTTTGACTCCTTCGAGTCACGAGTCAGCGAAACGTTGATCTGTGGCCACCTGTCCTCTGACGATGGACAATCCTGGTGATTTCGGCACGATGGACGGTCCTGATGATTTCGGGACTTGGCGTTTCGCAATGTCCACCCTCATGTGCAACATCAAAGGGTTAAACCTTGTGCACGTTCCTCTGGATCCAACAGCTGTTGGTCACCAAATTGACTACCTGACCTTCTCTCCATTGTTAAGTATAAATATGAAAAATTAGAACTGCCAATACAATTGAAAGAAAAATTGAAGTCTAAAAAGAAGAGAACCCAACTTGCTTGATGATATATGATGATATGAATTTATTATTTAGTTGTAGCTTGTAGACAAATGCTAATATAAAATTGTTGCAAAAATGCTCTTAACATTCATTTTAACATCCAATCCAAGTCCATTTTTTAAGAAGCATTCAACAAGACTAAACAAAAATTCAAAATGTGTATAATCATTAACGTTAATGTTGCAACATTCATCTCAATTGCATAGTGATAGTCCTATTTTTTCATGTTAATTCAGTCCTATTATATGTAAATTCACACTCAGCGTGATACTTGGATCAAGAATAGGCAAGGCTTCCTTCCCTACTGTTTCTGCAAGTTCATCATCCTCACATGAAGAAGGGAAAACCTAATTAAAATGACAAAGTATGAACAAATTATTACATAGTTTAATGTAAGAAGATGACAACTCAAACAAATTAGGAGTACTGAATTTCAAAGAATATTCCAATTGATATGTAGAAGAACGAATTTAAGGAAACTATGTTAAGAAAATAGTCCTAACTTAGATCAACAAAATAAGTCGGCAACAACTTATGCAACTAAGATCAGCAAAATTATATTAAGCAAAAAGTTCTGACTTCTGTGTTACTGTTAAGCAATTTCACTTAAAGAATTGATCTGATGTTTTCCTGAAACTAGTTACTAGGTTTTCTTCAGCTGGAACTTTATAACAAAATGCATTTCATATGAGTTGAAGCAGAATTTGTACTAGCACTCTTAGAGCTAAGAATTACTCTTTGCAATACAAAGTACCTAGCATCCTTTCACAAGATGAGTTGTAGAAAGAGATTGATAATTTTCGGAAGCCAAACAAGGCTCACATAAGGCCATGAACACATGGCCAATACTATTTTTTTAATACAAACACCTGCAATAACAACGCCTGATCAAAGGAGAATAGAGCTAAAGCTTTATATAAGAAGGAATAATAAGCTTATAGAAGATTCAATTACACTAACTCTAGCAGTCCTAACTTTTTTTTTTTAAATAATTAAAACCCTGTGTCCCATTCATAATAGTAGCTATAGGCTCCTAAACTTTGATCACCAAGACAACATACCAAATAAGGGAAAGCCACATCCAAAGTAATTTTCCAATATCCATAAAATTGCATGTTTTTACATATGAAGAAAATGTGGAGAGAAGCATATGTGAAGCACTCCCCGAGCAAATATAGATTTGGTAGTCGGCTGTATCAGCTTGTGAATCAGGTTTATATGATACAAAAGCAGTTACTCATTAAGTGGTAAATAGGATGGAAAGAAGAGAAATGTAAGCAAATCTTAGAACTACAAAGTCACTTAAATGATAGAAATAGTTGGCTTTGTCATAGGAATGATAGAATTAAGTTAATGACCAGCTGATCCTTTCCCAAAATATTGATCTGTTGTTAAGATATTAGACATTAGGAGGTTGCTTAAGACCAACTTGGTCTAATGTTCTAATTAAGTGTGCTTTCTAGTGTGTTTCTTTAGTGTGCTTCTGTACTTGAGTTATCCAACAGTCACCACTCTATCTTGTGCATAGGTGATCTGATGGTCCTCCTATTCTTGGTATTTATGACATTGTTAAAATCATAAGAAGATAGTAGATCTATGGTGATCTCTTCAATCACAAGAAAGATGTTCAATACTGTTGAAACAATTTTTAAAATTTTTATTCCTAAGACCCAAACTTTCCTTTTTCGGGTTTCGGCTTTTCATAAAGCATAAGCTTCGTTATCATTTCCAAGCGCCCGATACCGATTTCCCGAAAATTTTTATTCTTTAAATAATAAAAGGTAAAAAACCTAAAATGTTATAAAAATCCCGACGCATTTTCTATAAAGTTATTTTAATCATGATATGATTTAAACCTAATGGAGTTAAGATTAACTTTTAAAAAATTTCGGGATTCGGGGTTTGCTAAGAACATATGTTTTGATGAATATTGAATCACGAAATCCCGATCCCTGATTTCCCGAAAGAATGAGTTAGTTCAAATACTGATTAATTAATTCACTAACACAAAAAAGTTAAGGCTTAAGATAATCATATCACGATTTCGGGGTTCAGCGATAACATATCTCTTGTTAACACGATCCCCGAAATCCCGAAACACGAAATCTCGACTCATAATTTGTGTTAAACTGAATTAATCATGTTTTGTCCTTAATCCTGATTAATTAAGTCCTAAGTTAATCATATCGCGATTTCGGGATTCAGGATTCATCGATGACATACTTCCTGTCAACACGATCCCCAAAATCCCGAAACGATTAATACCGATCAATTATTTTGCTAAGACGAATTTAAGTCCTAATTAATCTTGTCGTGATTTCGGAAGTCGGGATTCAGTGATAACATACCTCTTGTCAACTCGATCCCCGAAATCTTGACTCTTAATCTGTGATTTGTACAAATTAACTCTGTTTTAAAAGCATGATTAATGATAATCAATCTTTTTAGGTTTGGTTCACGTTTCGGTTTCCGATTGAATGAAATGTTTCGATTTTTGAATTCAAAAGCGCCAAAATGCGGCCACTTAAATAAAGAATAACTGGTGATATGTGACACTAATGTGTATCTTAGTAAATATCTACTGCATTAAATGTCTTGAATTTTTGTCAGCTGCGTCAGTCCCGTCATTGTTAAATGAATTAAAAGAGAGTTTGAAGGTCTGTGTTTCGCAACATTTTCTGTTTCATTCTATCAAGCGCAAGAAGCATTCAGTCGAGCTCATACACTCCTTTTCTGTGACATGTTTTCCATCTAACTTCAAGTCATGGCACCAAAAAAGGCACCGAGGAAGAGTGAAGATACACAGGAAGGAGATATTATATCTGACACTACGCCACACGCTATCGACTCCATTAAATCTTGGACACAAATCTCTGAATTACTGGAATACGAATTTAAAAATTCTCATACTGATTCTGATAATCACTTTCGGGATATAGCAGAATCAGAGCTTCATAAGATCGCAGCGCGTCCTCGGCTTATTGCGTATAACGATATGATCAGTTGGGCCCTGGAAAAGGTTGATATTCCGACGAGGAGCATCTTAAATGGTCAAGGGGTCGTTGTCGGCTCATTCAGGCCAAAACATATACAAGTAATGTATAAGCTCTCACCAAATCCTAAGTACACTTTTAATGCCGAGTTTTTAGCTGAATTTCAAAGGAAATAGTGTACCGAGGCAGACCGAACTTATCCCGATTTAATTAGATATTGGTGGAGATGTCCATCAAAGTTTAGGGCTGATACCCATGGGGTTTATGCCACGACATCTTTGAACGAATATATGGTCTATGTAGCCATAATGTTGTGTAGACTTTTCGAAAAAAAGGATCCCTGCCATTTTCCTGCAGATTGGGTGCCTTTTTTGGAAGAAGCTTCAGAAGGATTCACTTTCAACTGGAGTAAGATTATGTTTGATAACTTAGCTCAAGAAGTTTCAAACTACAGAGTTGCAAAATCTAAAGGTCAACCAGTGGCCTTTTACATGTCAGCGTACATTATGGATGCGATTTGCTTTGTGACTCCATTTCCTCTGATGAATTGGAGTTGGAACATAACTTGTCCTGAGCCCATTCATGAATATCATTCTGCACTTTGGGAAGAAAATGTTAAGGATGCATTTTACGAAATTTGTCATTTCGTAATAATTCCAATGCATAACATGTTTTATGGCTGTGAACCCCCTCGCATTTTTGAGTCAGTCTCAGGAAATCTCAAAGCAATAGCCGACTGGTTTATTGATGAGAACTTTTCTTATGTTAGGGTTTATGGGTGCTCAATTCCCCCTCACGCACTTCCAAAATTCCTCCCGGACAGATTGGTATTGAGGGAGGTAGCACATCAAATAGTGAAAGGTGGTATTGGAATAGAGCTAAAAGTAGCTCAAAAGAAATTCTGGCCAATCTTCCCTGTGTATGTCGGGAAATTTTCATTACTGAACCTCGGCCATTCTAAAGTAGAGGCTGAAGCATTAGAAGAAATAAAACTGGTAAATATTGAGCACAGAAAGCATGACCCTTATCAATTAGTAAGCAGACATTTGATGCACTGTAATTTGAAAGCTTATGAGCACGAAACATCTGTTTATGATGACATTTTCAAGGAGGTTAAAACTTATGAAGAAGTATTGAACAAGGTACAGGCCATGTCACCTGACTCACATGATGGTTTCATGTCATTCCAGAGTCATAGGCGAAGTTGTTTACCAAAGAGTTTGCAGGGTGAGCTTGAAATTTTTGTCAAGTGGTAGAGCTTGAAATTTTTGTCAAGTGGTAGAGCTTGAAATTTTCCAGGCCCAGGTATTGGGAATACATTTGAAGATAGAAGAGGAACAACAGGGAGTGTTTTTTAATCTAGAATTTGCCCAAAATTACTTTCAGGAAACAAATAAATCCTTCGAGAATATTCTACAGAAAGAAAGAGAAGTGAAAGCAGCCAGAGCAACTTTCCAAAAAGCAGTGGCTCTTTCGATAAAGGAGGATTTTGGGGAAGCTCAAAAATTATCTGTCTCAGAGCAGGTTAAAGGTGATGTAATACTCAAGGTATGGGAGGTAGACCTCACAGAAAACAAAAGAGTGACCAGAGAAGTTAATGACAGCTGCCAAGGAATTTTTGACCTTTTAGAGAAAACTTCATTGAACATTGGAAAAAACGACAGTTCAGGTTTGTTAGGGGAAATTAACATTGCTAAGCATCGGATTAGATTCAAAGAAGATCTGGAAGAAATGCAAGTGGAGATCCCAAAAATAAAGATAATCAATGTCACCGAAATCAACAAATGGATAGTGATACCGAACTTAAAGTTGCAAACTATTAAGTTCACAAGGAAGATAATTGAAGATCATCTGCCCGAACTACAGAAAAAGTTTTTCATATTTGAAGCAAAAGATATACCAGAAGCTCCCAGAGTTTTGGTGAAGTTTTTGGGAAAATGTGTTCGTTGTCTTGAAGCAAAAGGAGGAGGTTCATCAACGCAGACATGAGATACTCTTTTAAAGATTTTCATCATTAGAATAATAAAGCAGTTAGAATAGAAATGTAAACGGTTTGACATTGTTTCATTCATGTAACCGTAGTCTTAGGAAGTTGGTTAATCACCAACGGGAAAAATATTTGGGGATAATGTATAAATATTTTTTCAAAAGACTGAGAAGAGGCTTTTTGGTTTTGAGGAGAGCTGATTGTAAAAAAAAGTTTTCAACCCATTTTGATATAAATAATGCAGACGAGATTTTGAATCCTGTCAACTTGAAGCTATGTGTTCTTTAACCCTGTTTACAATATATTTCTATGTTTCTCTTTCAATGTCTGTCTAGTGAATGATCAACTATAAGTTTATTTCATATATCTTTTGTAGTTTGAATTGATTTGGTTATCAAATTATTTACAGCTTTTCCTCTGAAATTATTATTAGTAATTTTAAGACCTGTAGATCATTTGAACGATAATATTTAATACTTCATTAGAAACCTCGTTTTCATCTTTACTTCTTGTTACAATATGAAATTCTTTCGTGATTAAAGCCTCATATTTTTTCAGCATTATTTCTTTGTTATTTTACTATTCTCAAAATTGCTTCAAGTCCAAGAAACGGCCTCACCTGTTATTATGTTATTATTTTGAATTTCAAAACTCTTTTTCCTATTCACAACCCTTAAAAAACCTGAAGCAACAATTTATCAAATTCTTTCATAATTAAATAAAATTTTACTCTCCATGACTGTCCCAAATAACAGACAGCCCAACATAGAACCTGGCCTTCAAGATCAAACTAGAATTGCTTTAAACCTTTTTAATACTATTCTGCAAACAACAACTAACCAGGCTGAATTAGAACGTTCATGGGCTGTTATTGAGAGAGATATCAGCATCCAAGAACAATGGGAAGCTAGACAGAGGCAGTTAAGAAACTAACTCTGATTTACCCTCTTTTTTATTCTCACCCTTTCATTACCTTTACCTTTACGGATGCCTTGACGGTATACTTTACAGCCTTAAAGTATAAACTCAAGAACAACAAATACCATAGATCTTTGACCATGAACAATCAACCACACAAATAGAGTGAAATACCACAAGTACAACAAATTGTTTAGAGGTGCCCTCAAGCAAAGAATGAATGAATTCACTTGAATGATATGATAAAAATGAGGCATGTATCTTTGTCTTTATACACATGCTTTAGGGTTAGGGTGCTAGCCCCAAGAGGATGACTAGGTCGACCTAGTAAAATAAAGAATGTACAATAAATGTGTTAGTTAGGTACCCATATGTAGGGTCCATAAAGCAATAATCAATACAATGGATCGACATGTATCGATATTAATGTATTGCATTAAGAAGTCAATATATATGATTTAAGGACATATTTTGTCACATGAAAATCAGTGTGCTTAATGTCTTTCTTCTCTTGTACCGATTACATGTGAATACCACTTTATTTCAGTCAATCCCAGTTTAATTCTTTTGGACCTATGTTTTATGGCTTGTCATATTGTTGGTTCATATGAGAGAATGAGTGTCCTTTCTTACATAATAAAGAAATTTTTAGATTAAGATGAATTTCTACATATGTGTTCGATCTTTATTGTTTAAAAGTCTTGGATCTTTTTGATCCATATTGGGGAGAGCATGGACAACAATTGCCCCAGTAATGTGTTAATCGATATGTCATCTATTATTATCAAACTTTATTGTTTAAAGATCTTCATAATTTTATTCTAATCAATATGGTTTGGGATCCTTCTCAATTGTGGAAAATGGGTCCTTTCTTGATGTCCAAGCTAATGGGAAGATTGATATGTTGATTTTATTTTATTTAATGGTGATGGATTTGAGAATACCAAGTTGTTCATTTTAAAGTGCCAATGGTATGGAATTAATGATGAAAGTTTCCAAATCATTTTATTTATCAAGTCTTTGAGACAATATGCATTGCAATGAGCTCCATTGGATGTAGCTTGGGTGGTTGGGAGGAATGATTGTTACCCTCCCCACCCAAGTTCAAATCCTTGGAGTGACATGTTGTTCCCTTTAATGAGTCTATAAGAAGCTCTTGTTGTTGAGCCCCATGTTATCCCCTAGCCTAGGGATAACTAAGGAGATTATGTCTCGAGGCCCACAAGTCCTAGACTGGAGTATCGAGAGCCATATTGACTTGAGCCTGGCCCTAAAGGGCCCATCTTTCATCTTCAACGTCTCCACCTTGCCAACAGCAGCAACATCCATCCCATCGGCCTGGCCCTTTAGCAGCAGTGGGTCTCGCTCCATGAGGTAATGAGTCTAGGTATCATGGTATGTGTCACATTCTCAAAACATTTGAATATGTGCATTTAATTATTTGTGCTTCTAATGTGTGATTGGACTTTATGCCTTTCCACTTGTCCTCACTTGGGGGAATGACAGGATTCCCTAGCAAGTTGGTTCTCTTAGGATTTCAATTGCCACTGGGTGGGTTTATGAAAGGTCATCATCCATTCCCACCATACTTATCACTTTTCATCATTTTCCCTCTCATCCATCCCCTACACTGGTTCGGGTATTGGGTTTGCCAAGATAGCAAAGAGTTGTACCTTACCTTGTGGGAAGAAGGGGCTAAAGGCCCAGAGGGTAAAAGTAGCTGGCAAGAGATAAAAGCCAAAAGAACAAAACCTTCAGATGCTTCGCCCAGGGATCCTCGAGAAAGCAATAAAAGGCTTCTCAGCAAGAAACGAAGGGACCCATAAAATAATAAAATCAAGACCTAGTTGGAGGATAGGGGGTCTCATCACGAGCCATCCTATTAGGTCCATGAGCATGTAGCGATATGACACTACCATTCAGCTGGTCACCACGCCAGGGTATTGGCTCTTGGTGGCATAGCCAAGAGAAAGAGGGTCTCATCACGAGCCAACCTTCTCATCTCAGTGAAATGCTTGTGGGTAACATTGTCACCACTGGTCACCACGCCAGGGCAGTGTCCCCTAACTAGTCTTTTGAAAGAAAAAGCAATAAGATAGAAAGGTAAAAGGCATTGAATGGGCTTGGAAACATTTGCATCCATGACAAGGTGCAGCGCACCCTCTTCAGAGGCACCCACAGGTAAGTCATACATTCCCATGTCATCACTGCACCCATTGCTCAAACATCCCTACACCACCTCATCCACTTACATGGTCTGGATTTGTCTTCAAACGGAAACACTCCACGTCCAATGAGAATTAGCCCGGTAGGACCTCCTGACACCCTCTCCAAACCTGGCTTGTAGAATAACATAACGTCTTTGAGCACTTGTCTGGGAAAGGGGAGTTTTATGCACATGTTTAGATAACTTGATTATTAGACGTGATTGACATTGTTATGATCCCTATGACTTATGAGCCCATGAAGGGTGTACTTGTTGTTGTTGCAGGGCCACACCCGACGKACGGGTACACATSRGGAGATGAYTAGTTCGGACCTCCATAGGRTTAAAATCCCACCAGATGGAYGTTGAGACCCCAGCCAGGGGTAGACGCATGTGATAGGMTTGCACCAGAGAGAGARAASGACGTTCCACCAGAGACAACCTARCATGCCTGGACCTAGGGGGGCCTTGCCCTCCCACYATGATGTTGGCCTTGGAAGGCCCATGRCSTCACCTCTGTGACTCTTGACATCACCCAACGTTTGATGGACACTWTGGAGGCARTTGTGTGCCAAGTGGCACGTGTGGCTTGATCCAGAGGTCTTGGGAGSCTTAACRTTTTGCTCCTGGAGGCCAACGTTTCACCAGAGAGGCCTAACGTCACCCTAAAAGGGCAYGACRTCACYTTTTCTGCATGATTTAGGGTTTAATTTGTCTTTTTTATGTAAAAAYTGGATATTACATGTAAATTGGCCATGTCKWCCTTTTTGACCTAATTYTGGTCATTTTCAYTGTATAAATAAGGGTTTTTCCCTTGTATTATTTCATCATCTTTCACTCACACTTAAGTGAGGTCTGAAATTTRMRCCCTAATTAGGGTTTATTGGCTGAAAYTTGGTGCGCACTTCTTGAAGGAGGCTATTTTTGGTGTRTTTTAGCATTTTTCTTGGTGTAAGTCTTCAACTAGGTCTATTGCTAGATGATTCTTGGTRAATGTRAGTAAATTTTATGCAATTATTTTTCATTTGAATGGTTATGATGTATTTATCTTGCATTTCTTCCAAGATTATGAAATTKCTAGCTTAAAACCCTAGGAGTCTAAAGCACATGTTATTSTTCTTGCCTTAGTAACTTTTCACCTACTAGATTATGCTAGAAACCCTATTTTCTTGAAGCTTTGTGCTAAGGGCCTTGCCATTGCAACACCCTWGCATMTTTTGCTTCATCTAGTYGTCATCTACTTCATCCTTGAGCTAAAGAAGGAGGAAAACTACTAGGGCCTAGGGTTACCTACTTCCTAGTGGTCATTTTCCCCCTAGGGTTTAGTGATTGAAGCCTTGGGCTACCAACACTTCAATCATTGACCTTCTTGTCTCTAGCTCTCTTATTATCAATTTGTTCCTTCAAGATTGTCGTTGCTAAAAGAGACTCCATTTACCCTAAAAGCAYTGATCTRAGCATTGCACTTGAGTGATTGATGAAAACTWCTCTCAAAACTTTAACCTCAAGCTCTCTACTAACTTTTCCTAACCCWAGAATARAYTAATCTACTAACCTACKTSTTGTTKTTACAAAAGTAAKSTACAWCCATCTATTGCARCATTAAAAKCACCTAAAAGMAAATTGTAAAGTTGATTTATACACTGCCTAATTAGCTTYTGACAAATGCTAGTACTTTGYTATTAATGAGTGATTATTTTGGGTCATTGTGAAGCTTTTTCAAGGCATTTATTGTGAAGCTATCATCTAATAAAAATTGTTGTTATAAAATTATGTTTGCTTCATCATACATAACTATTGCTTTTATTGATAAGTCCATGGTTTTATGAAGTACTAACAGCAAGTTGTACTTGCAAAATATATTGTTTTCTTGTTGCTTTGTTCCGGGCACCTACATCTAAGCACTTCATTACTTCATTGGTTAAAACCTTGGGACTTTCTGATCAGTGTGACTTGTGAGAGGGGATATTTTTATAGACACTTTAACCTTTGCCTTCTCAAACCCCCAGGTCACTGGGGACGTCTCCCCTAAGCCATCAATCCTAAATAGAAAGATGTATCTTGTTGAGGTGACAGTGATAGGATAACCTCTTGTTACATCAATTTGCCTTCCCTTAACCTTTTTCTTTGGAATAAGTACAAATTGTGCGATAACATTTTGGCATCGTTGTCGGGGAACACTGTGTCAATTCTCCTCAAAGACGACACTTCTCAGTAAGCCTTTCCTCAAAATCCTTTACTTTCCAAAGCTTACCTGGTGATTCCACTGAGGGTGATCCCCTCATCCCTTTGATAATTTCAAGAAAATTATCTGGCGACTTCACAAATGACGACCCGTAGAGGACGTCAATACACACTCTCTTCTATTGTCATAGTTCCTATTACCCCTATAGATCCTCCTAATTGGTCTCACAGAGAACTTTTTGGCCCTTTGGACTTAACTAACACCAAGGAGGATTACATGATCTCCCCAAAGAGGTTGATTCCTGGATACCTAAATTCTCGGGAGAAGTAGGATCTTATGGAAACTCACATTGGAATAAGTATTATGAGGGATATGAATTTCACCAATCGGGAGAAGAACACCCTGACACCTTCATGAGGCTTTTTGCAAGCTCACTCATTGGGAATGTCAGAGGCTGGATTAATGGTCTCCCGAATGGAAGTATCAAAACCCCTGAAGATCTTGAACGAACTTTCAAGGACAGATGGTGTAAAACAGAAAGTATGGCCTCCTTTTACTCTCAATACCTCGAAGTTTGCAAACAAACAGACGAAGACGTAGGGAATTCAATGATAGGTTCAACACTCTCATTAGCAAACTTCAGCCCAATTTTCTCCCAAAGAGCGTTATTCTCCAACATTACCTTAACTCCTTTGAAGGAACTTTACAATTTACCCTCAAGGATCGATTACCTACAACCCTAAAAGAAGCTCAAGATGTTGCCTGCCAGATTGAAGAGAATCTTAAGTTCGGCGGTGACATCCATCAGGTCAATTTTTTGAACAATGATGACATCTGGGAGCTAAATAAGGAAAGCATGGGAGGACTAGAGGATGACCTCCCAAGGATTTTAGAGGTAGAAAACAATACTTTCCATATGAAATGGAGCACGGGTTTCTCAAACATGAAAGATGCCTTAAATTTTTCAAAACAACATGAACCCTCTAAGGATCTAAGTACCTCTAAAGGAATCACTCAGTTAGAAAGGTCACTATCACAAATCCAAAAGCCTCTTTCTATGAAACCTCCTCAAACAATAAAATCTCTTACTCCAAGAGAACAAATTTGCCTGAACACTTTGAAACTACAAAATGTTGCAAGACAAGAAGATGATCCTAAGCCCTGGTCATGCAAGGACTCCTATTGTGAACGTTATCACCCAAAGGCTACTCATGAGAAACCTAATTTTGTAGATTCCATATTCACCTTGTTCACGCCAAGTCAAATCCGAGAAAATCAACACATGAGGAAGCCTAGGATTGAATACTTGGCCCAAACAAATGAGAACTCAAGGGTAAAGCTTGAAGAGCCCGAGGTGTATGCTGGCAATCTACCCCAACATTTCCCAAAACCTAGCAAAAATAGGACCTACCTGAGCACTAGTATGGCCTATATCTTACAAAAGGTTAAAAGGATTCGTGAAATCCCTTCTTTGACAAAGCAAATCCCAGATGACCAGCTATTGTTCGAAGAAACTTCCACACTATTACAAACTGGTCATTTTGAGCAAAATGAGCAAACACCCTTTTTCAATTCCTTGCTAATAGATGATCAGGGACATAGTGACTACAGCTCGATAGATCCATGCTTATTTCAAGGTTGGCCCACTCTTCCCTTGACAGAAGAAGACAATATTAGTGAGATAACATGGACTAAGGGAAAGGGTGACCAGAATATTCCTAGCAATCACGAGAACAATATTGCACTAGGTAATGACGAGGTGTTGCATTTGCACAAAACATACATAAGGGATAGTGCTTTGGTAGGACCCCGCCCCATCGTTCTGGAGCAAGAAAGAGATACAAATTGAGGTGATTATCCTGACGATGCCTCTGACATCTCTGAAGACTGGGATGATTAT
Source organism: Picea engelmannii (assembly GCA_009831015.1). Classification (NCBI taxonomy): domain Eukaryota; kingdom Viridiplantae; phylum Streptophyta; class Pinopsida; order Pinales; family Pinaceae; genus Picea; species Picea engelmannii. Next base: position 25,164 of record ML843755.1, on the reverse strand, counting down.
TCTTCTACACAAGAAGATGACTATTTGATAATCTTTAGAAGGAGAGGAGTTGGTTTCGTCAAATGGGAAGGGGATGATATCAAAACTAGCAAAACACATGAGCCAACCAAAGAAAGTCTTCCTGTATTTTCCCCTGATGATTTGCCTTTCGCTATAGAGGAAGACTTCGATCAAATACAATGGCCAAAGAAGGAAAAGTATCAACAACTCATAGACAAATACAAGGACAAAGAAGTTGGGACTGTCAAATTGTTAAAGAAAGAAGAAGATGACATGTTGATCAAGCCATCCCAACAAGAAGTCTTCACAGTAGAACCCCACCCTCCTCCCTCAAGACAATACACCAGGGTTGTACAAGAAACAACCTGATTCAAGACCAAGGATTACAAAGAGGGAGATACAGTCTGGATGTGGGATACAAAGAAGGGAGAGCCTACTAATGTCAAGGGAAGTGCACAGTTTTGGCTTGGACCCTTCAGAATTGGAAGAAAGTCAGGCAATGATGCCTACTATTTGTCTACATTGGAAGGAAGAAGATGCCCATTACCAGTTAGTGGACACCTCCTCAAACCCCACCAGGGGGCAGAGACATGACTTCACAGGTAAGTACAGGTAAGTAGGTAGGCATTTGCATTCATTGTATATACCATCTGCATTTCATGCTAGAGTAGTTGTATTTCCATTTGTATATATATGCTTGCTTACTTTCATTTTATGTACCATATATGAGCCAGGGAGATATCACCACCCCAAATGATTACTAATGATTTTTTGTTGAGATCAAGTAGGTCACAGGTCATGCCAGAGATGTTGAGGTTCTCATGCGCTCTACGGCGAGCACATGTTCCCGAGTTGGAGCTAGATGTTATCCCCTAGCCTAGGGATAACTAAGGAGATTATGTCTCAAGGCTCATAGGTCTTAGACATGGAGTATCGAGAGCCATAATGACTTGAGCCTAACCCTGGTGGAACCCATCTTTCATCTTCAGCGCCTGCACCTTCTCAACATCAGCAGCATCCATCCCATCAGCCTGGCCCTTCAGCAGCAGTGGGTCTTGCTCCATGAGGTAATGAGTCTAGGTATCATGGTATGTGTCACTCTGATTCTCAAAATTTGAATATGTACATTTAATTATTTTTGCTTCTGACGTGTGCTTGGACTTTATGCCTTTCTACTTGTCCTCGCCTGGGGGGAATGACAGGATGCCCTAGCAAGTTGGTTCTCTTACGATTTGAATTGCCACTAGGTGGGTTTATGAAAGGTCATCGTCCATTCCCACCATACTTATCACTTTTCATCATTTTCCCTCTCATCCATCCCCTACACTGGTTCGGGTATTGGGTTTGCCAAGCTAGCAAAGGGTTGTACCTTACCTTGTGGGAAGAAGGGGCTAAAGGCCCAGAGGGTAAAAGTAGTTGGCAAAAGATAAAAGCCAAAAGAACAAAACCTTCAGATGCTTCGCCCAGGGATCCCCGAGAAAGCAATAAAAGGCTTCTCAACAAGAAACAGAGGGACCCATAAAATAATAAAATCAAGACCTAGTTGGAGGATAGGGGGTCTCATCACGAGCTAGCCTATTAGGTCCATGAGAAAGTAGCGGTATGACACTACCATTCAGGTGGTCACCACGCCAGGGTAGTGGCTCTTGGTGGCATAGCCAAGAGAAATGGGATCTCATCACGAGCCAGCCTTCTCATCTCCGTGAAATGCTTGTGGGTAACATTGTCACCACTGGTCACCACGCCAGGGCAGTGTCCCCTAACGAGTCTCTTGAAAGAAAAAGCAATAAGATAAAAAGGTAAAAGGCATTGAATGGGCTTGGAAACATTTGCATCCATGACAAGGTGCAATTCACCCTCTTCAGAGGCACCCACAGGTAAGCCATACATTCCCTTGTCATCACTACACCCATTGCTCAAACATCCCTACACCACCTCATCCACTTACATGGCCTAGATTTGTCTTCACCTGGAAACATCCCACGTCCAATGAGAATTAGCCCAGTAGGACCTCCTGACACCCTCTCCAAACTTGGCTTGTAGAATAACATGACGTCTTTGAGCACTTGTCTGGGAAAGGGGGGTTTTATGCACATGTTTAGATAACTTGATTATTAGACGTGATTGACATTTCTATGATCCCTGTGACTTATGAGCCCATGAAGGGTGTAATTATTGTTGTTGCAGGGCCACACCCAACGGACAGGTACACATGGGGAGATGATTAGTTCAGACCTCCATAGGGCTAAAAGCTCACCAGATGGATATTGAGACCCCAGCCAGGGGCAGACACATGTCAGAGGCTTGCACCCGAGAGAGGGAAGGACGTTCCACCAGAGACAACCTGGCATGCCTGGACCCAGGGGGGTCTTGCCCTCCCACTATGATATTGGCCTTGGAAGGCCCATGACATCACCTCTGTGACCCTTGATGTCACCCAACGTTTGATGGACACTTTGGAGGCAATTGTGTGCCAAGAGGCACGTGTGGCTTGATCCAGAGGCCTTGGGAGGCCTAACGTTTTTCTCCTGGAGGCCAACGTTTCACCAGAGAGGCCTAACATCACCCTAAAAAGGCATGACGTCACCTTTTTTGCATGATTTAGGGTTTAATTTGTCATTTTTATGTAAAAACTGGATGTTACATGTAAACAGGCCATGTCGACCTTTTTGACCTAATTCTGGTATAAATAAGGGTTTTTCCCTTGTATTATTTCATCATCTTTCACTCACACTTAAGTGAGGTCTGAAATTTGCACCCTAATTAGGGTTTATTGGCTGAAATTTGGTGCGCATTTCTTGGAGGTTATTTTTGGTGTATTTTAGCATTTTTCTTGGTGGAAGTCTTCAACTAGGCCTATTGTTAGATGATTCTTGGTGAATGTAAGTAAATTTTCTGCAATTCTTCTTCATTTGAATGGTTATGGTGTATTTATCTTGCATTTCTTCCAAG